>WEIS01003941.1:5692-24964 GCA_013389965.1 Todus mexicanus | reverse complement strand
TGGATGCAATACTCTAGGATGCAACTGGCTGCAATACTCTCCTCATTCTCCCGAGTACCCTCAGTACTGAAACAAGCTCGCAGAGTAAGTTTTGAACTTTAGGCCGCTTTCTGTGCCCTAAATTGCCCAGGCGAGACACAGGCACCCCGGTGTTTGCAAAGCGAAGCCGAGACAGCAGCAGCTGCTTGGTAGATCACATGCACGCTCAGCTCAATATGTTCTGTGTTTCAGTTATCAGTGGAGACCTTGGGCTGAATTATTTGTGACTTCTTCATCCTTGCCTTAAACACAAGCCTTCTCTTTTCTCACAGAATCATCTATGTTAGGGCTGCAGTCTCAGAAGAACCCGCAAGTTTCCATCTCACTTTCCTTTCACGTTCTGTCGCCGAACCCATCGTGACATTGGGGTACATTTTTTTCCCCCCCAAGTTCCAGAAGGAGCCTGGGTGACGCTAAAAGCTGCGTGTGGCACTAACAGCCGCGCTGCTGGCCTCTGGGGCTCTCACTCGGTGGTGGAGTCACCAGATGGGAGAAGGAATCTGCTGGAGCTGCTCTGTGCTCTGACTCCCACAGCACAGCTACAAAACTAGATCACAGGAGGTTTCACTTGAATATTAGGAGGGACTTCTTTCCAGTGAGGGTGACAGAGCAGTGGAACAGGCTGCCCAGGGAGGTTGTAGAGTCTCCTTTACTGTAGACGTTTAAAACCCGCCTAGACAAGTTCCTGTGTGACTTGGTGTAGGTGATCCTGCTCTGGCAATGGGGGGATTGGACTAGATGATCTTTCGAGGTCCCTTCCAATCCCTAATATTCTGTGATTCTGTGAAAACATCTCCATCAGGGCTCCATCTGCCCTGCTCTGGTCTGTGAGACAGCCCGAAGCCGTTAAGTTCTTGAAGGTGTAATTAGCTGTTTATTACTACAGTCACGAGAACTGAGATATGACAAGAAACTGAACAGAAATAATATATAATGCTTAATGAGACTTCTTCCTGGGCAAAGCTTCATTGCGACCCATCAGCAACGTAAGAATCACGATCAGAATCTGGAGATTTTTTTTCCTGCTAGTGAAATTGCTTCTCGGGAAAACTACTAAAGGTTAACTTATTTGTTTAAATTCCCTGAACACGAGACACTCTTTTGCTGTCACTACAGAATCTCCTCAGCAGCGCTTCGAAAAATCACCCTGTCTTTAGAAGAAAGCAGCCTCATCTCTTACGGAGACAGACAGACACTCAGATGCATTTTTCTCAATTTAAGATTTCAACTCGAGAACAAAAATACTTCCAGCTTCTTTCTCAAGCCTTCAAAACAACTGCATCTCACACCGCGGTGCAATTCTCCTTCAGGGCACCTCGGGGGATTTGCGTTATCTAACCTCAGCGTCAGGCAGCAGCTCCTTGACATGCTGATGCCAAGATGCAGCCTTGGAGTGTGGGAAGAGAAAACTTGAGGGTTTCGGTCAGTGTTTTGTGGCAGGTAAAACAAGCTTGCCTCAGAATTTGGCATGAGGAGCCTTTTTCAAAATGAGGTAGAGCTGTAGTTCTTTTTCCCCGAGGCAGGACGAGGGAGCCACGCTTCCTGACAAGGAGTAAAGCATTTTACAAGCCCTATGAAGGCAGCAGCGTGTACAGGTGCAGGAGCTGGGCTGGTTCCCTCAGAGCACAGATCGGGAGGATTCACCTTTCCTCTACCCATCCTGAGGCTGCTCAGATCTCGAAAAATCAAAGGACAAACCCACCCATGTCATACGTATCCTCCCGTTCCTGTTCGCAGGATTCCAGCGCGCCCATTTCACAAAGCAATTCAGCATTTGGAAGTTTAAGCTCTTTTCAAGAATCATGTGCTATCAGCTCACCCAAGTGATGATAAAGCCACGTCTGGGTGTGCAACATCCAAAATATAAAGGGGCACCCTGCCAGGCTGCGCTTTAAGCAACACTTATTCCGCCGAGGAGGTGCAAACGGTTATCATTTGTTCCTTTAATAATGGGAAAACGCTTACAGCAGCCACAGGCACCATACCCCAGTGCCCTCTAAAACCAGAAGAGATGTTCCGTACTCACCTGTAGCCGCTGGTTTTGAAGGGACGAAAACTGCACCAGGAAAAATAAGCTCAGTACTCCTCAAAGTGAGCTTTCTATTTAGCCTCTGCAATTCAGTTTAGCATTACCAAGTCATAACCGTGTTTATCGGCTCCCCATTAAATGCTACCTTAGAAACCACCACAGAAACCGGATCGGGGATTTTGTCACAGCTTCCAAAACTGTGAGAAGTGATTTCTGACTGTCTAGTTCAGAGCATGACGCGGGGAAAAAAAGGTGGATTAGCCAAAAAAAAAGAGATGTATTTCTACTTCCTATTATTACATTCAGCTTTTGCTGTTGAAGTGTTTCCACCCTTCTCAATGCCACGTAAAAATAATGCACAAAATGACTTCTGATTTATCCAAAAGAAAAACCTCCGATAAACCAATACAGCAGTCAGCTGGTGAGGAATACAATATTCTAACCTGGATTTATTGTTCCCAGATATTCCTGTAATACAGGAAAACATTAAAAGGGGGGATAAAGTAACGAGCGATCCATCAACAGAAACAAAGCAAGTCTTTGAAATTTCTTTTATACCTACACGGGAAAACTTCCCAAAAAGTTAAGTTGCTGTTAGTCAACAGAGCAAGGATTTCAGATATAGGCAAAAAAAAAAACCCCACCAAAGCCCAAACAACTCATTAATGAGGCTGTCATAACCAAAATGTTTGCGTTTGCCTTTATTTACTTATTTTTAGGATTAAAAAATATAATAAAAGAATAACCATTACCTCATGCAGTGTACAAAGGCTTGAAAATAAATCCATTAATGCAAATGAAAGCCTTAACTCCCGAGGCTTTTTTTTTGGTTTCGAACACACAAAAAAAACACCCCAAAAAACCCTCGAGGAGTTTCACAATATTAATTTCAGCTACTTTTCTTAAATCCTTTCTTAGCACTGAAGAAACCTGTAACTTCCTCGCGCTCCTCAAATTGGTTCAGAGGTACCTCTTCCCGGACAGAGGTGTTCTTGTAAGGTATCTTAAGAGTTCTTTAATTTACGAGAGCTTCGAAGGAAACGTAGCGCAAAAAGGTTTCCTTAGTGTTTTCCAATTGTTGAGGTAACTAGTTAAATAAAATAAGAAAAAAAGAAAGAAAAAAGGCGGGTAGCAGAGTCTCGACTGTCTGTACATCCCACGGAACAAAGGCAAATCTGAAACACATGGTTACGGGGCAAAGGGGAGACGCGAAAGGAGGACTGGGGAAGAAACCACAGCAACAATCGCCAGCGGAACTTGAACCCAAAGCCCTTGAAATCCACTCAGCAGATCAGCGAGAGCCGCGAACGAAGCGTGTTTATGAGCGTGTCTGGCGAGCGGGGCCACACAATAGTCGCGATTCCAGCTGACTGCCCGACAATGCCGAGAATGTCAACGCTGCATCCCGGCCAGCGACACAAAGACCTAAAGATCCCTCAAACCCATGAGTTCCCGACGGCAACAACGGGGGGGGGGCACAATCACAGGGCGGCAGCTTCTACAGGGAAGAACGTAACAGACGGCAAAGGAGAGCCCGAGTTAGCAAAACGCGTTATAAAAAAGTATAAAAAGTTGTTGTTGGGGGTTTTTTTTTTTAATCATTTTTTTAAAAAAACTTTCTAAAAATTTCCTTGGGGAAGGAGGAATCTGAATCTGTGGCCTGGCGTTTTTACAAGGGCTGAAGCGGTTGTATCAGATTGCTGGTGATCGGCTTCTCGCAAACCAGAGGCGCGTTGGTCGCGGGCCCCGGGGGAACACCCGCGAGCCGGCCAGACAGGCGGGGAATTTTACTATCTGCAGCAGCGTCGGCTGTGTTTGCAGAGGGTGCTCTAGCACGCGAGGCGGAAATCTCTGGACTTGGTATGCAGAGCATCGGGTGACACAGAGGATCTAACAGACGATTCTCAGTTCAGGCCCAAACACAGTCCTGAGCGTATCTGGGGTTTCCCTCCTCGCTGGGGAAGGTGCTCGGGTGCGTGGCTGAGGAGCTGTGGCTTCCAGCCCCTGACAAACCCACCACAAAAGGCTACTCGCATGAAAAGATGACCAAAACAAAAAAATATAGAGGAAAGTGTGAGCTATTAGCTCAGGGGAAAAAAAAACACCTAGTTGCGGTTCTTCAGGATTACCAAACCCCAATTAATCATCCTGAGTTAATAAGCTTTTTGACAGCAGACAGCTCCAGTATGGGCTGTGACCACTGTGAGGCAGGAGTTAAATGAAGCGGATTGCAGCTTCTACAGCCAGGTAGGGCTGGGGAGGGACATCTTCTTGCTTCAAGATCCTCCAGCCATTTCTTCCCACTGCGATCCTATCCAGCGAACCCCAAACTCGCAGCGAGCTCTAGCAGTTCCATCTGCTTTGAAGCCCAAGACAAACCGTAGCTTCCATCCAAACCCTGGAATCTTCTTTCAAGTTCTCCAATAGGTTTTTTTTCCCCCCTTCATTCTAGGGCATGTTTTAAAGCCCAAGAAAAACTTGCTGTCGTGTTTAGACGTGAGAAGCGCCACAGCAAGGGATGTGAAAGTCACATCACCCTTCCCAGATTTCAAAGTCCACGGTGCCATCAGTCCAAGCCCGAGTCAATCCCAGCTACTTTTTAGCCACACAGTAAGGTCATCTTCATCTGAAGAGTACGGTGGAGTCATCTGCTTTTCAAGCTGATGTGCCTCACGTTCACCAAGAGCAATATTCTCAATGTCCTCTTTGAATGCTCACGTGCTCCAGGAATCTGATACCAACAACTCAAGAATGTATCGTAAATGGAATTGAATGTTACAAATATCTGAGGTTTACAACATCGAAGACCCATTCCATTTTTTCTTAGCAGTTCCTCTGAACTCCTTTGAACTGCTCGCTAAGTTCAAACCAGACACTCGCTGCTCTGCCTCCTCCCCCCTGGCATTATCATCTCAGCCACAGATTCAACCTTATTTTCAAACTAAGGGAAAGATTAAGCCTTAATATTCAGGAGAGCAGTGCAATCTCTCTTGCCATATCACCCCTTAAAAAGTAGGAGGGGCTTCTGAAATGTTTTTTGGTTTCTTTTGTTGTTTTTACCTTAAACACGAGCTTAATCCAAAAACCACATTCAGCTGTACATTTTCTGAGGCTTCAGAAGATGCCTTCCCCCCACCCCCCATTTAAAAAGAAAGAGTCAAGGTTAGATAGAAATGATTAAGTACAAGGTTCTCTTGGAGTCCACCATCCACGGGGGGCGTTCCAGGAGTAGTCATCTTCCTCGATCTTGATGCTTTTTTGTTTTCGTCTTTTTCTTTTTCTCCTCTGTTTTGGGTTTCAGTGCACAGACACATGCGGACACCCCAGCGATCGCTTTGGGCAAGTCAGTTCCTTTGTACCACTTGTTTTTCTCCTTATCATAAACCTGGACTGTTTTGGAGAAGACCGTTTCTTCCCAGCTGTAGCCTCCGAGGATATAGATCTTGCCATCCCAAACCGCCACCCCCGACTCGCTGTTCGCTTGCAAGAGAGGAGCAACTCTGGTCCACTGGTTACACTGAGGACTGTACGACTCCACGCTCAGGATGTCAAACCGAGCCATGGTTTCGATGTTGTCATCGCTGCCACCGATGGAGTAGATGTTGTCCTGCAAGGTGCACATGCTGTGCCACCCTCGGGCCGTGATCATTGGCCTCTTCTCCTCCCAGACGTCGGTGCGGTAATCGTAACACAGCAGGTTTTTTCTGTAGGGGCCGATTTGGTAGTCGTGGCCTCCAGAAATATACACAAATTCCTTGTAGACTGTTCCCGCGTGGCCATAGGTGAACCTACAACAAGGCAAACAAAAACACGCAGCACTTAAGGGTTTTCTCTCGATAAACAGGCTTTCAGCAAGGACTGGGACTCAAGAAAATAAACTATAACTAAAGACAGGAGAATTCCTAATCCTGTGAGTCACCCAGTAACCCTTCTGCGCCGCAGAGTGCTGCAGCACCACAACCGCTTTCCAAGGCACCCTGTTCATACCTGGCTGCTACAGAGGGCTAAAGTATGACAATCGCTTTTTAAGGCGTCCTCTGCAGCATCATACAACAGCACTAACTCGTCCTGCTCTAGCTGCCGTGGCCTTCATGCCCATATTCCTGCTCCAGTGCTTGGGTTTGATCAGTGGAAGAAGGACAGAGAGAAAAAAAAAGCCACATCTCGGCAAGGGTTTCTATGACAGAAAGAGGAAATAATCCTGATGCCTCTCAGATTTACCAGTAGTGATCAACGCAGAAAAAACCACACAAAAACTACTGCTGCCTTCCCCTTCCACAGCTTCAGGGTGATGAATCACGTTTGTTACCCGCTGGTGTCACAGCCCAGTTTATCTGCCATCATGAGACGTGTAGCGTCCTTTTCGTGAGCCACACGCCTGCTCCACCGCTTCTGCTGTCCAGGTGATGACCTCTTGGGTCACCCCAAGGCAAGGCAACAGCCGTCACTCAGTCATCGATCAGAGTCAGTGTTCGAAATGAGACAACACACCATGGTGGAAACAACACCACGCACGCTGCTTCCGTGGGGCAGAGAGGAAAGCCCTTTGATCAGCCACAATAAAGCCACTACAAACCTCATTCATGAGGCTGTTCTAACTTCCCACTAGGCTATTCCTGACCAAACCCCTTTGAGCTCTCAGAAGCGGACCGCTAAGGCGAGGGACAGCCTTCTTTGAACATACCCTTCCTGCTCATGCCTTTTTTAATTTGCTTGGGTGTGGGGGATGTCAAAAGCTGTAGCTGCAGCACCAGCCACAGCAAAGCGGCTCACACACCAGCAAAAGAGCCCAAACAATTTAATACCTGCAGGGCCGCAGAGCGACATATTCATCGTGCTGCCCTCATGGGCCTCTGCTACCATCCTTTGTAGTCCAGGACTTAAGACAATTCAACCTCTACAGCAGACAAACCTACGTTAGCATTAGTTGAGCCTGGAACGCTTTTGAACCGTGCCTGAACACGCTGGAAAGTCCATGTGGATAGAACCTTGAGCTGTTTTTATTTCGCACGGTAATAGTTTCAGCTACACACACAGTATCGTTACTCCATCCACACCCCGAAGTGCCAAGCACTTCTGTGCCAAGAGAAAAGGTGGAATAGAAAAGAAATCCCACGTTTACTCTGCAAGCACAACGCTGCTGAGAAAAGCTAGAAGGTGTTTATTATTCTAGATGCCTGCTGAAGCTTCTGATCCCTGACCAGTGTCTGAAGCAGATTATTTTAACAGGCGCCTGCTACAAGAACCAGAAAAATCTCGACACACTTGGCCTCAAAACGCTGAGTGCCCAGGACAGACCTTTCAACTACAAGGGCTGGAAGTACCATCCCTGGAGACCTTGCAGAGATGAACTTCAGAACTGCGCTGCTTCCATCTGCTCGGGAAAGAGAAAGTACGAGAAGAGAGAGGACTAAGGCACAGTTAGGAGACTCGATCCAAAAAGGCAACTCAGAAATTCCACAGCTCACAATCTGCCTGACCATGGAAGGACGGAACTCATGAAATACCCTGAGTAGACACACTTTGGCTTTCACACCCACTCAGCTGCTGCTCTACCTTGGTTGTGATCTCTTACGGACAAGAACTGCAAGCATGTGTCTCCAGTGGAACCCCAACTGGTTCCTAGAGCCTTTGCTTCTCCACACACAGGCGAATGGGTCTTGAAAAGTGGACTACCTGGCTGGGAGAGGGATGCAGAACTCGAATTCATTTCCTTTCTCAAACTGCGCTGGATTTTAAGCCCACATATCTAACCAGCAAACTACGCAGGGAACACGCAGTGCTCTCCACGGCGGAGACGCGGTCAGATAACAGGGCGTTTTGAGGAGGTGGAGCAAGGAGAGCGCAATGACATTGAATCCACCACAAAACCCACCCAGGGTTACCGTGCTGCTGATAGCAATCACATACAGTCAGCATTTGAAAAGAAAAAGTCACTGTAAGTTAAGAAAAAACTTAAGTGCCCTTTGGAGAAGCGATTTCAGTGACTGGGAAGTGGAATTTTGTACAGGTAAGCAAACAACAGACTTTCTGCCAAGCACACGCATCAGTCTAGCGCAGACAGCTCCAGGGAAAGCACCGATGCTTCTCTTTCTGCCTCAGTCAATGGCTGCATCCAGTGAACAGCAAGAGCTATAAGAGCAATCGGAAAGAGCCGATCGTATCTGAAGCATCAAATCCATCATCAGTTTGTTCTATTCCAATACGGGGAGATTTCCCCCGTTGGAATACACTAGAGGGGTTTCACTTTGCGTGACTTCTGCAAAGCTTGTCTGAAATTGCACGTACCCGGCTTTGCATTAATAGAAAACTGCACAAAATGTAATGCCCAAATTGAAAACAATCAATACGAATCCCTTCTGCGAGTGATGTGGTTTCAACAGAAGCATTTCTATACACACAACAGAACAAGATGCTTCAATATAGCGTGCCCAGACATCCTCCAACGGAACCATAGGGGCTGGAAGAGACCTCTGGAGATCATCTAGTCCAACCCCCCTGCAAAGGCAGGTTCACCTAGAGAAGGTCACACAGGAACGCATCCAGACAGGTTTTGAATGTCTCCAGAAAAAAGCATCAAGCATTTTGGCAGCATTATCTATAAGACTGGCCAGAAAAAGACAGAGGCATTAAGGAGAAGTTTCAGTTCAGAACATCTGCTGATTTGGAATAACTTACCCAGACACAGTGCTGCCAAAATGCCTGTTCCTGGCACAGTAACACCATTCAGTAAATGCTAGAAGATCTACTATTTCTTTTTTCAGGCAGAAGAACACCTGGCCTAATTGGATAAAGCTTTGGGAATCCCCTGCTCCAACCAAAGTCCAGGCGAGCTGTGGTCGCTCTGAATCTCGGTGTCCACCTGTTGCAACGCTGCGAGATCATTCATGACACAACTGGCAGAGCAGATACCATCGTTAGTTAACCTGTTCCGACACATCCCCTCACACAACAGCTTGCAGTTGCTCCGCCAAACTTTCACCTTGGGCCACTCCAGTTAATTTCAGCGATGTTTACAGCAGACTTTTTCATGCTCTAGTCACAAGGAGAACACACCGCACCACCTTCTGCTCTGCCAAGCCCGTCAGCCACCGCTGCTCCCTTCTGGGCTAGAAACTACAGCAGCGACTGTGCCCAAAGAGCCTGGGAAAAGAGGGGAAAGAAATATAGAACCTCTCTGAAGAATGGGAAAGGTATCCCTGAGCCAAGGACCGGGATGAGAGTCAGGCAACATTTGCTTGTAGCAGACTTGGACCAGGTCCACCCTTCAGATAGCTTGGCTGAAGTTTTCCGCGTTGAGCATCTGCCTCGAGAGGCTGTTTTCTCTTCTTCACTAAGAGAGCGTTAGTTCAGTCAAAACAGCTCAGCTCCTTCCAAAAAAAGTGGTTAGGGAAAACAGCGTGTTGTTTCGACCATGCTGGGGTGGGAAGGGGGCGGGGGAAGGAGAGATTAGCAAGAGCCTGCAACGCTCTTCCTCCGATCAGCGTGACCGTGCCTGTGTTCAGTGACATGGACGCGGGGTTTGGCTGGAGGCCTCTGCATTCAAGGACACAACTGTTGCCTTTCTACTGAAATCTCCACACACGTGGCAAGCTTGGGAAAAAAAATATTTCCAACAAACCACCATTTTCTGCATGTTCAGAGTAGAAGCTTGAAGAAATACAATCTCTGAGAGTCCCACCCCACAGAGCTACATGATCCTACACCCCAGAATGACATCAACGTATGCCTATCGCTCCAGGGAATGGTCTTCCAGGCAGCTGCTGGCTTAGAGCAGTTGGAAACACCACCAGAGTTGCGGGCATGGAGCTGGCTGCTGGTGGCCACGAACCCAAGAGGACAAAGCACCTGCACGTGTTCTCTTCAGAGAGAAGACGACAGAAAACTGCAGGAGACAAGGCAGCTCTGGTGGGACATGTTACCTGACCAGGCAACGGAGAAGCAGAGAATTGGAGCTTCTGATTTCCTCTACCTGAGGTAAAAACAGTAAGTTAAGTCAATTTGTGATGGCATGTGATGGCGTGGAAAACACAGACCAGATCAAGAATATGTTGAAGGGACGACAGCAGCACGCAGAAGGATCTGGAGCCAGCGCGATTTCCTCTAGCC
The DNA here is from genome assembly GCA_013389965.1 of Todus mexicanus. Classification (NCBI taxonomy): domain Eukaryota; kingdom Metazoa; phylum Chordata; class Aves; order Coraciiformes; family Todidae; genus Todus; species Todus mexicanus. The sequence continues at coordinate 14,787 of WEIS01003941.1, read as the reverse complement.
TTGACTGAACAGATCACAAAATTCCCTTTCATCCTTCCTCTGCTGTCAGCAAAGCTATTTGAAGTCCATCGGGAAAGGGCTGCCCAAATCCCTTCCAGCAGCCACCCACACCTGCTAGAGCCACAGCTCTGAGCTCAAGCAGCATTCGCTTGCCCCTGCGTTCAGAAGGCTTCCACTGGCGTTGTCCACCTCTGCACTGAGTTCTGCCTTTTGCAACCTGCATAAAGGTCTTGTGGCTTTGCTCCTTTTGTGCAGAACAACGGTCGTTGCAAACACTGCAGGTGACAAGACAAGGGGTGACGGCTTCAAGCTGGAAGAGGATAGATTTAGATTGGATGTAAAGAAGAAATTCTTCACTCTGAGGGTTGTGAGACACTGGGAGAAGTTGCCCGGGGAAGTTGTGGATGCCCCAGCCCAGAAAGTGTTCAAGTCCAGGTTGGACGGGGCTTTGAGCAACCTGGTCTAGTAAGAGGTGGCCTTGCCCATCACAGGGTGGTTGGAACCAGATGATGTTAAGGGTCCCTTCCAACCGAACCCATTCTAGGATTCTAGGATATCATCTATAATATCATTAACATGCAAGAGAGCAGCTAGATGGAAAAGTGGGAAACTAGTTCCAGTTTCTAGGGACAGTTAGCGCGTGATGAGGACAGAGCGGCAAGAAGAGAGGACACTGAACTATGATTTTGGGATGCAGCAATAACTTCAAATAGTCACTTTACTACAGCCTAACCCTGCAGTTCACCAACCAGCTCCATCAGTCTGTGCCATAAGGGGGACTTTGGTCCAAGCAAATCAGCTAGACAACCTCACGAAAAACGAACACCCCCACGTCAAAGGTCACATTTAAACGCCATAGCTGCAAAAATCCCAAAGCCAACACCCAGGCAGCAGCAGGAACACGCAGACAAACTGTCCCTTTGCAGACAGCTTACAGTGTAGTTGGCTTAAGCCAGCCACACGAGCTTCGCCAGGATCATCTGTGACTAAAAATACCCATACCTGTGCTAAGGTGAGTGTTCTCCTCATAACGTACGGGGCAGTCAGGTCACATCTATGGGTTTTTTGAGAAATGTTTAAAGAAAACCCCTAAACCCCAAAACAAAACAAGAGAAAAGCTGTGCTACAATTTCTCTGAGGCATCACTGGGATCTCAGAGGGTCCCCCCCCGACTAACAGACAGGTTTAGGAACTCAAGATACTCTCATACACGGCTTCCCAGGAACGAGTGTGTTTAGTTTCAACTCCTAGATCTGCCTACGTGAGCAGAAATAAACCGGAAAGAAGCATCCTGCCTCTGAAGAGCGCTGGAGCCCAGCTGTTAGCCTGGATCAGCCTCGCATTGCACCACCTGCCCAAAATAGAAGCGGGCAACAGGCTGCTGAGCCTTCACTGGCTGCCTCTGGCTCTGCGGCTCCGCAGCGAAGGGAATAGGGGGGGAAGAAAAACAACCCTGAACTCTCAAATCAAACGGCAAATGTGTTGTTGGTGATGCAAGAGCTGCTGCTGAAGCTGCAGGTTTCAGGCATCAGGAAGATACCATCGGTACAGTCAATACTCCTGCAATTTCCCTGGATGTGAAATATTCCTGAACCCAAATAGCTGTTTGCAAATGACACGCTGTCTGTCGTACCATTCCTACCAAGTCACCACTCAAACCTTGGTTCAACAGGAGCAACGTCCTCTGCTGCTGCGACAAGAAGAGCTGCAGCACTAAGGCCTCTCAAGAGCAGAGCAGCGAAGTTCTAACTCAGACTGAGCAAAAAGAGAGATCACATTTGCCAAGGTTATCTACACAGGTAAACGTGGTTTATCTGCAACAGCCAACCAGAGAGAAACGCCTTACGAAGAAAACAATCCCTCCGAGGTGACAAAGTAAGGCCAAATAAACGATAAAAGCCTTGGATCGAGATCTAAGCAGTGCCTCTGAAACGATTCAACTCCAAGCGACCTCAGGATAAATATTTTAAGAATAGTAGAGTGGAACTACAAGAGCTCTCCCTCCCATCCTTCAGAGGTACCGCAGGACAACAAATTCAAACCAATCTAGCTGACAGGCAGCCTGGAAGAGCTGGTTGCTCAAATACCAAATGCTGATACCATTTGTCACTTGCTGGTACCACGGTGGTTATACATCCCCTCACCTCCCTTCTAGATACTCATTCGCCAGCTAAAATCATGCGAGATCCCTTTACTACTGTTCTTCAAGCACTGGGTAAGCGTCCAAACGTTACCTGGGCAAGCCTGCTATGTAGGACCATGAATCCTTCTGAGGACTGTACATCTCCACCGAAGAGAGCGCTCCGTTTTCATTCCTGCCACCAACGGCCACCAGCATGTCGGTAATAGCTCCCAGGTAGAAATCTACACGGCGTTGTCTCATGGAGGCAACCTGTTAGAAATAAAGTAACACGCTGACACCCTCAAACATCCGGTAAGCAAGCTGACGTAAGGTCTAATCGTGTCTGAGATCAGACAGTTGCTTCTTCCCATGTATTTGGAAAGGAGAGCCACTGGGTTTGACCATTATCTTGATAAAATCCTGTTGGTTTTCTGCGGGAGCACGTTACACAGCGTTCATTTTCCAAAAGAGGGCACAACAGGCAGCACCTAAGAGACAGGCTACACCATAAATGCTTGTGTCACATGGGCCTCGTCCCATAACTCTGCCAGAAACACGTATTGGAATCACTCAAAACCACAACTGAGCCCCACGGGACAATTGGTTTGTAGAGGAGCCCTCAATGACCACAGGGTTTTGCAAGAGGACTGGAAGTGAATAGCGTGTTCTAAGAGACATTGAGCACAGAGACATTTGACATGCAGCAGAGGCCTTTCCTTTTCACATCAGACCCACTTTTGATTTAGTTGTATGTGCTACAGCTTGGGAAAGATGAACTGAGCAGTCACCTCTGGAAGTCCATTCTAGTATTATTCCCAGAAGTAACCTAAAGAGTTGCAGGTGGGTGCTGACCAGGAATTTCACAGATGAGATGCCTGGATCCCAGGCCAAGTTCAAAATCCGCCCCAGATTCTTTTGCTGTGTGTGTTTAACTTCACCATTCCCACAAAGGATTCAAGCAGCTGCTTTTTCAACTTAAATAACTTGTATTTCCATCTGCAAGTGTTGCTACCTTGGCTATTCTAATGAGCCCTGTCCTTCCACCAAAAAGAAGAAAACATTAAGGACTTTAAACAGAGAAGTAATACAGCTTAAGTCTCACCTTTATCCACTGGTTACAGCGGGGATCATACCTATATAGGAGATTTGAAGCTGCATCCCCTCCATTGTCTCTTGAAAAGCTGCCTCCGGCTATGAAGATGAAGCCTCCCAAGACTGCAACGCAGTGGTGACTTCGTCTGGCCGGGAGAGGGGTTTCTGCCACCCACTGCCCCTTTCGGGTGTCCAAGAAGCAGGTATCATCGCTCAGTTCCAGGCACCGTTCGGAAACCTCTCCCCCAACAAAAAGGAGCCTCTCCTCGCAGGTCCGCAGAGCCGTCCGCTTGTTCTGCAGCACGGGCTGAGCCGTGACGTTGTTATGATAGTTCACCGCCTCCTCGATGAACCCCTCACAGTTGGCTTCTTTGGGAAGCAGCGAGCAGACAGCAGGCTTGACTCGATGGAGGAGATCGCTTTTAGGTATCAAGGGAAAATGAATGTTATCCAGGACCTGGTAAGCCTCGTTCTCCCTTTCCGGGTACTGGGTGAGCCACTGCAAGGCCGCCTGCAGCAGGTCGTGCTCACACTCCTGCTGCACGTCGCTGCTGTCCAGGTATTGGCACAACTTCTGCAAGGAAATGTTCTGCAGGAAGTCCGGGGTGAAAGACAGCGTGCCGAAGTTCTGCAAGATGAAAGAGTCAATGTAGGAGTCAAGGCGCTTCAGGTTGTAAATGGAGGCTAGCTCCTGCAGGTACAAATAGTTCTCCTCGCTGACTTCGTTCTCCAGGTACTCGCAACAGAAGTCGACCACCTTCCAGATCTGCAGCAGGTGAGCTGTTTCGAGCACGTAGTCGATATTGCCTCCGTCTAAAGACAGCTCGCTGCCATAAAGGAAATCCACCACAGCCTTCAAGCCAATGTAAGAGGCTCCAAAAAGTTCCACCTCTTTTTGGTGGGCTTCTCGCATACCGATGGTAAACATGGAGTTGAAGTAGTCACTGCAGACAGCAAGGAGGTTCCGATGGGCAGGGACTCTCTGTTCATCCACCACGAGGACAATGTCACAGAAGAGGCCTCGGTGCCTCTGCTCATTCAGGCTCTGAAGAACTAGACTGGAGTGGTCATCCCACCTGTACACCTACAATGAATAAACAGTATCAGGCAAATGTTGTCTTCCCCAAGGTAAACTTCAGTGTGCACAAAGTGCTTTCCCACTCAATGTAGTCATTCCTGAGAGACAGAAAGCTGACCTCTGTTGCCCATTCATAATAAATTCTGACTTGAAACAGTCGGCAAACAGCGTAGATCGAGCCTGAGCTCCCCACCTTCGCTTTGAAAGGCCTATGCAGACTTTTACTGCTTTCCTACTCCTTTTTTTTTATATATACATATAATTGCCTCCTACCTCCTCCACAGCGCTGCATCCAAACCTCCTCCCCGATGATTTATACGGGCATGATTCTCTGAAACTCTTCCACTCATTGTCTTTGAGACATCTTGCTGACATTTCCTTTCTTACTTGTCCCCCAAATGACTCCTCACAGAGTTCCTCTCAACTAAGCTACTCGCTCAATCTTTGACGAGGGAGACGCGCAGGCAGCAGCACGCCAAATTGTCATTCAGCCCATGTATTGTTTGGGTTAGTGCTCACTTGACAGCTACCCCCCTCTTAAATCTTTTCAGAACTCCGCATTTCTAAGCTCATTAGGGTAAAATCCCTCTTTCTCGCCACATTATTCCAGGCACACACACGGCATTCAGCAATAATAGCTGTTTATTTATCTGCAAAGCCACATGCGTGGGGAACACTCCCCTAAAACTTCTACTGGCTTCCAGAAGCGGAGGTAGTTTTTGTTTTAATGACTGTGACTAAATACTTTTCTTCTTAAGAAAGGGGAAAATGCCCTCAGAAGATTTCTGTCGAGGGCCCTTCTGGGATCCCTCTGGTCCAAACATTCTTCCCACCAGCTCCGTACGTGCCACAGAGCTTTTGAGGCAACCAGTGTTCGCCTCTTTCTCACAGACCAGTTTTAAGAAAAACCAAAACAGAAACATTTTGTTACTCCTCGAACATCCTGCGGAACACATATTGAAGGGGCTGGTCACCCCAGCTCGTCAAGCGATGCAGTTCCTAGGGCCATCCTTCTGGAGGAATGGAATGCTCCATGGTACAGGCAGTTACCTTGTGATCGCTCTTAATAAAAGCCAGGGTAAGTAAGTTAAATGCAAATACGTAACTTTAATTACCAAATCCAAAACAGGCAGAGCTGCAGAGCCTGTAAGAACATGTAAGAGAAATGAAAGGAGGTGGGAAGGAAGCAGAGCTCGGTATCGTACCTAAGGTAGTGCTGAACAGCTCTGTCTGTAGGACCCTGGGTCTTGCCCAGGGCTGCACCCTCAGACCCCATTTCCAGACGTGACACCCTGCAAAGGTGTCTCAGTCCGTATCTACACTAAGAACAGTCCTACAGATCACCTGAGGTCTCTTCAAGCTTCTCAGGCTTTCAACCTTTCCTTCACCAAACTGTTGCTTCTCCTAGAAATCTTCCTTAGCCGTGGCTCTCCTGCTTTCCCAAACAGAAAGCACATGATTATTGCTGGCTGGCGAAACCATTAATGAGTTGGTTAAATTATGGTCAGACAACCTCTCTCCCTACCTGGGTGGGAAAGACGCAACTCCCAGAGCCAAGTTCTTTCCCCAGCACACAACCCTCACTCTAGATATGCGCTCTGCATACAAAATTCGGTAACTATACTTTTCTACGATGAGATAACCAGGACTAAGGCAGGCAGCTCACCACCACCATCCAGACATGATGGCAGCCAACCATCCCAAGCTAATGCCAACCTTGGGAGCCTGACCTCCTGCGTCTGCCTTCAGCAGCCCGCCAAAGATGAGACCCAAATTAATAACCAAACGTGCTGCTCTTCGTGTGCTAGCCCAGCGGTTTCACTTTAGTTTTGTTTATGCTCGTCTCTAAACAATGGGGACTGAGCTGCCAAAAAGCCTCCTGTTGGAGCAACTTTATACACGCAAGCGTACAGAGTTAAATCAATCTACGTGAAGAGGCTTTTTCTGGACCAAAACTGTTTAATCTGCCTCCTATTCATTGCGTCACTGTATCTCTGAACTTAAAAAGGGATCTACGGCATAGACAACAAAGTAACTGCCACTGCGGAATGAATAAAGCTGCCAGAGATCTGGAACAGAAAAATAAAATAAACCAGGAGGTTTAAGGGCTAGTTTTTATCTTTGTTTTGCTGAGGTTGAGAAATGCCGGTATCACACAGGAGCACAGGCAGAGACCAGGGAATGGGGGAAGCAGGAAGGAGAATAAATGTGGAAAAGGACTAACCACACATTTGTGGCAGCCACAATACAGGATGGTGGGTGAACAGACAACAACTAACATCATACAGCACCCTCCTTCTGCATCTGACTCAGAGGGGCCAGCTACTGGTTTCGACCAACACCACAGCCCCTCTCGTCTCTGTAAACCAGCTGATCATTTCTCTCTAGCATTCTCTAATGCCACCATCGTGCATAACAAGATTACTCCAGAATATAAGATTTGCCAGGGATCCCTATTTACTTAGCTGGCTGTTGAGTCAGCAGCGTAATCCTGCCTGCAAATACGCCCGACGACTCGTACTCCTCAAATCCTTGTGGCCGTGCGGAAGCGCCGGCTGCTCCTTCGGAAAGCGAGCAGAGCAGCGTTACGTGCGGCACTGGGTGGACTCGGGATAGATTAATGTATTTCAGCCACTTAGCGAGTTCATTCGCTCGGCCAGCGAATAACAGCAGCCGAGAGCCGCGCGCTGCAAAAGCCAGCACTAATTTAATGCTAAACGCGAACATCTTTCTCGAGCTATTTATATTCTGCGGAACGGCTTTAGCGTTATCGAGTAATTCTAAGTTTAACAGATAGTGACAGCTGCTGTCTACACAAGAAAACAAAGCGATGCTGTCGAGTTAATTAATTTTTAATGTGATGAATGATTATTACATCCAGCCTAAGCCAGTTCAGTGGGAGATGGGATCAGCACTCGGGGAAGGAGGATCTTGGTAGGGATGTATTTAAAAATCAGTCCTATTTATCTTTTATCGAGTGTATTAGAGCAGCATTTTAACTTCTTTTGGCTTCCAAGATCTGATTTCTTTCAGGTTGTTAATGCAGTAGCACTACTTGTCAGGGATGCAAAAGAAAACAAGATCTCATTCAGCTTTGATAAGACACACACACAAGCACTGGAAAGTTTTTCTCTTCCAGCTGTTGTTGGTACAAGCATAAGGTACTTGCTCAGCAGCTTCTGTAACCTGCTGCTCGCATGGGAAAAGAAAAGCGCTTTTCACTGGTACGAAACAAAGTGAACATAATGATGACAGCTGGTATTAACATCTTACAAATCTTAGCTCATCATCCCGATGATGAAGAGCATGAAGAGCTACCTAAGATGGACTTCCATGGCTTCCCAACTAAAACCAACCTATTTGTACAGACAGAGATTCTACGCAAAGAAAATCAACCTCGCAAACCTCCGAAAATATCTCAAGTTCACTGGAGTAACCACCGTTATACTGCAGGGTTGAGACTTGTCTTGTGCAAAACAAAAGACTTAACCTAAGAAGCATCAGACGGATTGATACGAAAAATTCCCCCAAAACAAACACATTGCATTTAACAACTGAATATTTTGGTGTCGAGAAAATCGGTGCTGCGACGATGTGGGTTTCTTTTGTAAGTTCTGAGACACGACGAGCAGATAGGTGCCTATTTGCTGCTGCTACTTTTTTATTATTCTTATTATTAAATCCCTAGGTAACAACTTCTACCCAAACCACTCGAGCAGGTAGACCGACGTTTCCGTACCTCCTTCTAACAGCTCAGAATACTCCCATCCTTGCAAACCAGGCTATCCAAAGGAAAGCCTTCACTCCCCGACGCACACCCACACCCCTTCTTGCTATTTCTGGTAGGCAACACACACACACACACAAAAGCACCAACCTTGGAGGATTCACTTATCTTGTGTGGCCGACAAATCCTGGTTTGCCGGGTTCCCTCCATGACCGGCGTGATCCGCAGGACTCCTGGAACAAAAGCAGAGGCAGATGTCAGGAGCGAACCAACCCTTCCATGCTGCTAAAAACCTCCAAATCCCGGCGAGTGAGGAGCCCTGCCCTTGCCAACCCGCACCTCGAGAATGCTCGGGGTTCAAAAAAAATACCAACCAACGGATTGTTTTCTCGCTCCCTGCTGCGGTTCTCTGCTGGGCAACAACCACAACCGCGGCATTTACTCCCTGCTGCCTCTGCCAGGGGCTGAAGCAGCAGCTCCCGCTCAGCACCGCCCCGACCCGGGGCAGCCGCCACCCGCCCGGCGCCGGCTCCTCATCATCCTCCTCCTCCTCCTCCTCAGCATCATCATCCTCTGAGAGGGGAAGGGCAAAGCAACAGCCACCCCCGGGAAGCCAGGGGAAGGGGCCTGGGCTGCAGCCGGCGGGGCGGTACCGGCGGCTGAGGGGAAGGAGCGGGGCGGGGCCGAGGCGGGGCCGCGGCGGCGGCAAATGGCGGCTGCGGTGGGAGGGACAGAGATTCAGCTTTGAGGGTGGGAAAGACCCTTGGGATCAGCGAGTCCAGCCGTCAAACCTACTCTGCAAAGTTCACCCCTAAACCATCTCCCCCAACACCGCGTCTAAACGCCCTTTAAACACGGCCAGTGATGGGGATTCAACCCCCTCCCTGCGCAGCCTATTCCAGGAGCTGACTACTCTTGCTGTAAAAATTTTTCCCCTCCTATCCAGTCTAACCCTCCCCTGTTGTAGTTTTGAACCATTCTCTCTGGTTCTATTGCTAATTCCCTGTGAGAAGAGCCCAGCACCAACCTCTCTGCAATGTCCCTTCAGGGAGCTGGAGAGAGCGATGAGGTCTCCC
>WEIS01003940.1:0-14935 GCA_013389965.1 Todus mexicanus | reverse complement strand
AACTCAGTATCATTTTCACTACTAATTGAACAACTCAAAGCCCATCCATCTGAGATCATATTGAAAAAAAAAGAGGTTTTCCATGTCCAAGTAGAGTTTGCCTTATCAGATACAGCCCCCATAAAGCATCCCTATATCCCTGAAATCAATTGTCATACACTTGCTCCCAGCTTTCCCACGTCTGCCTTTAGCAATTTAAAGTCTCATTCCCCCTGTGAAACAGGCAATAAATCACATCCATGGTATTGAGTGAAAAATAAATCATAAATTTTGAAAAAAAATCAGAAGTTTGCAGAAGACTTCTAAGAGGTATTGTCTCTAAGGTAAGGGAAGATCAAGAGCTGGGAAGGGGTTGGTATCTGCAAATGCCATCAAAGGACTCCTTAAATAGGACCCTATGAAGTTCTTGTCCTTTAAATGCATATGTATATGTGTCCTGAGGAAACAGTCTGTCTTTACCTGTCTTCAACTTTTCAACATAACCTCAATTTCTGTTTTTCTGACTTTTCTAATTCCTCTACAAATGAAAATTAAAAGGATTTCTTACTCCTTAATATTCATACACCATTTGGAATAGTTTTTGAGTGAATTTAGCTGCCTGTGAGTTGTTTGATTTTAAAGTTCTAAGTAAACTCCAACACGCATAACGAACCACCAAAATGGAATATACATGTACCACATCAAAAACCTGAAGCTGTAACCCCAAGTTTTTGTTCCTTTGAAACACATCATCAGAAACCCATATCTAAATACACAGAGAGAATTCCAAGATCCTGACAAGTCTTTTTACAACCTTCACAAATAAAAAGTATAGTTACGTTATCAGTGTTTCATGCCATTGCTGTGCTGCTACAGCAGAACTTTTTTTTCAAAATTTGAGGAGACATATCGTTAAGCTTCACGAAGCGCACAGACTGTTCCTATAGATTTCTTCTAATTATGTTATGTTCTGATATATCCTCCTACATCTTTTAAGATATTTGAACATTAAAAAAATTTCTGAAATTAATCTTCTTTCCCCAAAATATAAGGAGATGTAACTTTATTAAAGGATCCCATATTTTACCAAAATTGATATTTCAGGAAAACAGTTTGAAATCAGGAATAAAACTGCAGAACACATTATCCAAAGCAAACTTATGCTTCCTCAGCTCACCTTTGTGTTTCATAAAAATACCCCAAACATTAGGATGAAAAAATAAATAGTCTTTGTCTAAAAAAAAGTTATAAAAAATGGAAGTGGATTAATTTAATATAATTCAAAGGGGACTAAACCAGGCAGATACTGAGAAATATTTTACATCTACAGTATAAGTTATTTTATTTATATAACATGTATTTGTTGTGGATCTAGTTTTCATTTTAAACCTTCAGAAACACTGGAAGGAAAATAAGATCTTTAATTTTACAATGAATAGTTTTGAGCTTAAGCATAGTCTTTTAAAATGAATTTGCAAATGTTATTCTGACTTAGCTACCCTTTTAGAATACATCTGTAAGACAGGAGTGACAATTTTTCTAAGACTATTAAAAAATTAAAAAGCCAATAGAGTACTACGCTTAAAAATTCTATTTGCATTTTATCTGTCACTGAATTTGCCCTAATTGTCCACTATTGTGATAATGTCTGACTTGAATATTGTATGTCTGTATGTATGTTAGCACCCAGCAATTAGCTGAGCAATAATTATATACTATTTCTGACCTCTTTGTGCAGCTGGCAGAGGGTATATATGTGTGTGTATGGGGGGGGGCGGTGTGGGGGGGGTGGTAACATGTCTTTTGCAACTTTAAGTTGTTTTAAAAAGTAGAAAAATAGAATTTAAGAACTATAGGAAACAATTATCAGCTTTGCCTTATATATTCCTTATGTATTGATAGACTTGGAGAACTCACACATACCTTGTGGTTACCTGCCATGAGTTTGAATTATAATAGTGTTCTTTAATAACCTCTGCTCCTTTTACAGTTCACTGAGTGTTTGTATGATTTCATAACTGATCTTGTGATATCCATGAGTGTCAGTGATTTTTTTTAAAAAAACCCAACTATTTATTAAATGCATTTCTGTAAGTAAGCAAAGTACTTACATATTTTTAATCTTGCATTAGGTTTTTTCCATAAAATACCTTTCTTCACTTTAATGACATCAAATGACAAAGACTCTATGGTATCTACCTCAAGCAGTTGGCACAGGACTAAGAAAATACAGGTAACGTATTTCTCAGCCCTGCATTTCTTCAGTGGCTTACTTACTCCCCTGTTATTTTATCAGTTTCTCAAATGAGACATGCTCTGTGATTAGAGATATTTATAAATGAAAATACCTAATTTCCCTCACAGGTATATATGTGAGAGACTTGTCAAAGTTAAATGTCAAAAAGAATTAAAGATAAAATACTGGTTCTAGCAAAATTCAAAAAAATGTGTATTTTCATCTCTCTATATGCAAGCCATGTGTAGTTCATTAACATTATATGTCAGTAAGGTTGCAGGTCAATTTAGAAATCCGATTGCAAATCAAGAGAAAACTACTTTCAAATGACATCTGGCTTGACCTTCAAACTCTAATAATCTAGAGCAAATCAGATCATTAAATTATAAACTGAAATTAAGTTTATGATTAATAGAGTTCAGAAAAAGGATTACAATGGATAACTGGGCTTTATCTGGTCCATGGACTATTCATGAGAAGATCACAGACCCATGGAATTTCTTGATGCAATATTTTTAACATCATCTTAAACTTGTTCATTGACAGGTCCTCACAGAATCTGAACCCCAGATGTGGTGATAGAGCTCCTACTGCCACAGTACCTGTTTGCTGAGCAGATGAGCAGGGAAGGACTTCAGGTGCAAACGTGGGAGTCAATTCAGATGTCAGATAGAAGAAACAAACATATTCCCTTGCACTGGCAGTCAGACCCATGGCTTGGTGCAGATTCAGACATGTCAATGGATGGGACCTATGAAGTATCTACTTGAACCATGAGATCTATATACTGTAGATGACATTTTAATCTCTGTTCCAGTGCTCCTCACATTGCATAAAAAATACCTGAAATTTCTGTTTTCTGTGAGGAAGAGGATTTTGCTAATCAAGTGTGAGGCAACAAGGAGGCAATTCCAAGACCCTGGGTCTCTTCTTTTCAAAGTAAGTAAAACTGAAATTAGCAGAAACCTTGATCAACATGCATGCCAAGCACTCTGTTAATTTGTCAGCACTAGCAATAGCCCTTTACAAGCAATTATTACTATACACCGAAGCATAGACAGCACTGTAAAATGACATGACCACATTTTCCACATTTTTAAAATGATGATTCCACTTCCAATGAGGGGGAAAAAAAAAAGAAAAAAAAAAAGAAGACAACTGTCACGGTTTGGGGTAAGGGCATCCCCAAAATCTGCAACAAAATGCTCTCTCCCCCTCCCCACCCAAAAAGAGAAGAAAGGAAATAAAGGAGAGAAACTTATGGATCAGGAAAGGAAACTAGAACAGCTTTACTAAAAAATGAAATAATAAAGTAAATATATATACATATGTACAAAACCAATATCACCCCCCACCCCCCTGATGGCTAATACATCACTGTCACCACTGATGCTGTGGAAGGGCCCAGCAGCAGATGGGAACTGGGAGATGGATTCAGGGATGCGGTCCAGAACCTGGGGCCCAGCCAAGGCCGAAGCCGGGGGCTGAGATCGAGGCTGGAGGCCTCAGGGCAAAGCTGAAGCTGCCGAGGCCAAAATGAGCAAGGAAGAGTCCCGAAGCCGACAGAGCAGCTCAATCTCAGGGAAATGAAAGACAAAAGGCAAAATGGTAAAAGGGCCAAGAGAGAAGGCCCGAGACCCTCGTGATCCCTCAGCTTTATACCGAATATGACATATATGGGATGCGATATCTCATTGGCTAATTTAGGGTCACCTGTCCTGTTTGTTGCTCCCTGAAGGTGCAGCCTTTACTTTTCTGCACCCCCCATGTGGTACACAAAATCTAGCAGTGACCTTGGTTGGCATACCAATCCTTGGCACTAACTATAAACATGGAGCATTATCACTGCTAGAAGCAGACTCTCTGCAAAAACATGCTGTTAACTTCAGATAGACTTAGCTGAGAAGTAAAAATCGTGGAACAGAATTGTTCTGTTTTAACCCAAATCAGTACACACAACAAACCCACATATCATACTGCAGAGCAGACTGCACGCCACTCTGAGATAATAATGAACAAACTCTTATGTTGCACCTATAAGACTTCCAGATGCAGTCTGGATAATTTGTATGTAAATAAAATAATACTACCATGTGGCTGCTTCAGAAAACAGGGAATTATGTAGAATGAATAAAACACAAACTGTAAGCAGATGTTTCCTGTAGACTTGCATTAAGATAATCGTAAAAATACTTTAATAAGTACAAAAACCTTGTCAGATTTTGACTCTTAACTCATGTCACTGTCATTGCAGATGTCGGTTTACTCCATATGTTAATCTATCTACATACTTACATAGCTTTTATCACAGAAGTACCTGCACAATTTCTAATCCCTTAGGGCTTCATTCTCCCAACATGTGAAAGGAGAATGGGCAGTTTACAAACAAGCAGCAGAGAGACAAGCTGAGCTTGGAGACTCAGGCAGTTTGTAGCTGAACCCATGATTTAGAGGATGATTTTTAGAAATCAATTCCCCTCATTAGCTGCAAAGCATTATACTCAAAGCCATACACGGTTTTCATTTAAGGACACAGATTAACAACTATATGATAAATGCAAATCAGACTGTCAGGTCTATAATGAATTAAAGAGTTAGTTTATATTCACTGTTGGAGATGACCTGTTTTAGAATACATGCTCTAGTTCAGCCCAGAGCCTGAGATATAATGATGTTGCCACCTTATCCTACACAGCAGAGTGTCCTAATTTGAGGAATACTTATAGAAGCTTTCAGTGTTTGAACAATACAAAACCTTTAAAAATGGTTAATCCAAGTCCTTGGTATCTTTGTATTACAGTACATATTAACAGCATTTTTAAAATATGTAAATTGCTGCAGCAATCCTACAGGCTTATAAGGGCCCATATGCTGATTATTCCAATGAATAGATTTTAAGGCAAGAAGGGACTTTCAGAATCCGTTCTTGTGGCAGTTGTGGTTATTTGTGAGTAGATGCTCTTGTTTGAAATATAAGTTCCATGAGAAAGGATATAACAGGTACTTGGTTCAACTGCTTCAGAGAAAATAAGATACAAATACTGAGGTTTAGTGGTAGTTCATAGATTTTTATTTTTTTTTCCATTTTAGGGTTTATTTCTGTGTAAATTCAAAAATTTAAAATGACAGTACAGGAGGAGCTAGTTTTACTAGAAAAAAAATCTCCCATGGTTACAGATAGATCAAAAGCACAAAGCAAGTAAAGCCTTATTTTCTGCCTCTGTATCCTCTCACATCAAAACTCACAAGGCAGCTACTGCAGTTAGCTGTGCAGCATCAGTGCTTCTCTTCAGAAGCCCTCGAGAACTGCCAGAAGGAGCAGAAGGAGGCAGCAAGTGGGTGCGAGCACCACATCTGCTTGTGCTGCAGCCAAGCCACTGCCAGGAGGGTCACCTCCTCTTCCTGGGGTGCAGAGCTGTGCTTGCCTTACCCTGCTCAAATTGTCACCTTTGAACTGACACCTTATGCTTCATCACAACCTAGAAAGCAAAAAGGCCCTGTTTTTTAGAAACTTCGGCAAACGCTCCTGTACATAAGCAGCAGGTTAAGGAATACCTGAGGAAGCTTGTGATGGTATGTGGTAGCACACTGTTCCTTTCGCGCTGGACCAAGCCTCCCACCCCTCCAATTGTGAATTAAACTCTTCTTGTGGAAAACAAAGTAAATTAAGCTGGGTTTTAGATTTCCATTTGTAAAATAGTGCTATGTTGCTTCCTATTATATTTCATAATTCTTATTCTAGAAAAGAACATGAAACAATATCTATGCAAGGAAGCACTCTAACACAAATTAAAAAATGTTTAAAATGTCACAGGTATTCTTGAATAATGCCTAGTATCACTTATGCTTTTATCATGTTTAAGAGTTTCAGAATTG
This sequence comes from Todus mexicanus, assembly GCA_013389965.1. NCBI lineage: Eukaryota > Metazoa > Chordata > Aves > Coraciiformes > Todidae > Todus > Todus mexicanus. The sequence continues at coordinate 8,844 of WEIS01003940.1, read as the reverse complement.
TTCTACTTTTACAGCTGCTGTCAGACAAAGACCTGAGTTCCCCTTGGTCTAGATCCATCTCTCTCATCAAAGGTGAGAAACTTTCATTAGATTAGAAAGCATTCAACTGTTCTGGCAAAGCTGAGGTCTTGAAATAAAGCACCTAGAAAGGGAAAATTGCAATATGAAAGTTTAATAAGGTCGGTTCTCTCTTTTTTATTTGTCTTTGGAAACGATAGGATATGCACAATCAGTAAGAATACACACACGAAGAGTGCATATCCTNCAGTCAAGAGTTTTTTATTCATATTTAATGTAGAGGAATTTCAAAAGACACTTCTATATTTTAACTGATATAAGCACATCTTTTATGAATAACTGATCAAATATTTCCCCATGTATTTACTACATGTAAAATCATGTTTTCAGGTTGAGTAATTAAAGAATTGAGGTATTAAAAATTTTCTCACCTATCCAAGATTACATTTACTGCTGTATAAATAATAGCAAAATCTCACACAGAGCAGTTGTACATGTCCTCATCTAGACTGTTTTATCTTTTCCTTTTTTTTTTTCCTTTCCTGAAGGAAGGAGAGAAATTAATTTCTTTAAAAGTTCAAATTTTCTAAACCACAAATATTCTGATGACTGATAAACATAACATACTTACATATAGTTGTATGCATTAGTATTTGTGTTCACTAAATGTCTGAAAATGAATGCGTATTAAAGAGAATATTAAAAACCCACAAGAATGCCAGGCCTTAACTGACTAACTTAATGCCAATCTTCTGTGTTAAAAGGCAAGAAAAGAAAGTAGGTTTTACAAGCTTAATAGTTCAGGGGAATACTGATGCACAGAAGCCAACAGCTGTCCCACTCCATCCCTTCCCTTCCAGCCAAGCAGTACTGAGGGCAATGAGCCGTACCAGGCTTGCATGTGCTCCTGATAGACCCTACCAGGGCTGCGCTCATGGGCAATAGTGGCAGAAAACAACCAAATGTGACAGCACAGGGGTTCATCGGAGAAGGCGCTGAGGTTGAGATCTGGCTGCTGATCTAAGCAATCTCTCATGATAACAATCCCAGGCAAAAATATGAAAAGGGAAACAAGCAAGCGAAAGTGAAGTGAATGCTTTTAGCAGGTTAGATTTGGAAATTCTGAATTGCTCTGGAGTCAGTACCAGTTGATACCAAGCTGTCTGTCCCAGGAGGTACCTAGTCATGATAAAATCTGCAAAGATCAGTTGGAATAAATGCAGCTAACAATGAACATAGCTAAGACCTAATGGCAGTGAATTCATTTAGCAGTGATACTCATTGTCAAACTGAAAATTTGTAATAAAGAGAAATTAGAAATATCCCCCAAGCACCCATATATATCTTGTTTCCACAGTTATCCAAATTTGCTGTGGTACAGTATAGATTATTTTAAACACAGAAGAATTTATTTTTTAAAAAACGTGTTTGGTTTTCTATTCTTATGCAAGGAATTACTTTAATGTGTATGTTTTCCTATCAAGAAGAATCTGAAGCCCTTAGCTTGTTTGTAGTATGTTTTAAATAACAGTAGGTATCATTCTTATTATTTATACTTACAACAGTAATCACAGTTTAGCAACCCAGACTGGTGCTGTATTGCACAAAGCAGCAGAAAAAATAAAAACACCAAAAAAACCAAATAAAAAACCAAAGCCCCCTACAAACCAAAAAAATCCCCCAAAACAACAACAACAACAAAAACCCATGAAAAAAAAACCCGAAAAAACAAGACTCCACCCCAAAACTCTGACAGCTTTCAACATTTACACAAAAGGTCTAAATTAGGACCCTGGCAGCCCAAATTTCCTTTTGTAATCAACGGTGAGAGGAGGACCCTGCTGGGGCACTACTCAGATCTCTAGCAGGCTGATCTGCTCTGTGCAAGCTTCCATGATCATGAGGCAGCAGCTCCTATACTATTTCTAAAACTCCTGCTACCCTTTCAGCCTTGTTTTCCTTGCTCAATACTCTCTTTCCAACGTCAGACCCACACCAACATGTCTTGTCCACCCATAAAACCTTTAAGTTGTTATTTTTCCCATCTCTCCTTCCTCTACCCTGTTAACCTCTTCTTTTCTTACCTACAAGTAGTTATAACTACATTTCTTATTATAATTATTTACCCCTGAACTAATTCACCCCTGGCAGTAATCTCCACCTCTCTGAGAAGTGTCTCAACCACATCCCCTCTTCAGGGCTGCACGCTTTCAGAAGGGTGGCACGGCCCTCTGTGGGAGACCAGCAGAGTTTCTCTGGACACCTGGATACAATACTGCTAAGCCCTACAAAAAAAGCACAGGCATTGTTCAGAGGGCTGGGTGAACAATGCAAGCATATGGCTCCTAATGCTAATTAATTATCCTATGGGTTAAGGGGGACACTGAAATAATAATGCTAAATGAGATTGGAAAGATACTTCCTGCGAGTTTAATTAGGGCAGTATCTCTCTGATTTCAAACAGCACGACGGAACTCCAGAGAACCCTTCCCACCCTCAGAAAGGTCAAATGCCATAATTTAATCTGCCATAGGAAAATAATTAATACAAACATTAATGACGGCTTTCTCAACAATGGGCTAAGAATGAATTCAACTGTATAAATAGCAGCAACAAATCCATTCACACAGCTGAATCCTTCCCTTCCAAGAATACTTCTTGTCTCCCCTGATTTTACAGAAATACTCATTAGTTTTGCTTTCAGGTAGGTTAGCTTATTAATAACTCTCTTCTTTGAAATGGTGAATAGTTTTATTCAACAGAATAAAAAGATTCAGGTGCACATGAATTATCCCAACTCTCAGATGCATCACTTACTGCAATTAAACTACAACTGTTTGTTGGTTTTGGGGTGGGTTTTTTACATTCAGATTAACAGATTGCAAAGAAAGAGTTTTAGCTGCATCTCATGACTTGTTATTTATGAACTTTTCCATTTTCTTGTGAATTTTATTGAACAGATTGCCTTTAACTCTCCACCAGTGTGATTATTTGAGGATAACCACATTCTCTAGAATGGTATTAAAGGTACAATGAGGTAAGACTTTGTCCTAGATAAATAACGTGGATTTTGTGAAAAAGAAGAGCAGTTCACATTTAAATGCTTATAGCTCTTGTAGAGAAGTTGTTCCCATTTATTATATGGTCACTGTCAGCCAGAAAAATCACATTAAGTTCAAGAACAAGCGTAATTAGCATTGTCAATCAAAATGGTACAATAACAGGCACATTAACACAGTAACATGTTGATATATGAAGAAGTTCTTGCTGCCTAAGGAAATGCTTTAGTCTGAAAAGAATAATTGCCAACTATTTCAAAGTGCTATAGTGAATTAAGTTTGTTTATAGCATAATTAGAGAGTAAAAAGGAAGATATGCACATGCAAGATTTCAAATTGGCTATTTTCTACCTGCAATGCTCAGAATTTTCAAATACATTCTGCAACACATTGTACCGTATTATTTTCAGGCACTATATCAAGTTGCATCATGTCACATCCTATTATATTAAACGATGTAACAATTCTGCTGAGTTCACCCTGAGGTATCACAATGCTAGAAACATAAAGGAAAGAAAAATACATTGAGCAGAAGAGTCAATGGAATAAAACTTAAAAAAAATATATACCTTTTGGTTAACCAGCTTTCAAAGTGTAGGTTGCATAATTAATTTAGTTTCTTGGTGCTTGTTCTTTGACTTGGTGCTTATTCATTCTCCTGTTCTTTCCTCAGTATAAGAACGATGCAGAGGCCCAAGAGAAGAAGAGACACACCACAAAGAAATGCTAATGAGAACTGAAGGACTAAATGCAAGATATTTTTTGAAAATCTAAGAGGTTTTCTGACAATTACTGTTTTCAAGAGTCCTTTTTGAAAAATAAAAATTGACAAATGAGACTCACGGGTTATTGAAGCAAGAATTCTTCCTGAAACCTGTTCCCTAGTCTTAGAACATCTTTCAAATGTTTCTTTTTGTTTTCCTTCTGCAGCAGGTTTGAAGCAACATTCTAGGCAGAAGAGACTGGTATCTATCATCTACATAATGTCCAAAGAGGGTTAATTATTTAAAGCTAGTACTTCGCATTAAGCACAAAAGCAAAATTTCCATCAGCTTTAACTGTGAGGAGACATTAAAGAACCTGCAGAAAACATTTCAAAAACAACTTAAAAAAAAAGTCTGACAGATGGCAAAATCTCTTAAAACACTTATTTAAAAGTAAATGTTAGGTCAATATAATTAAGGGATTCAGCAGCAAGCACATCCCTAGCAATTATTTTTTAAAAATAAAATATCACCATTATCGGAAGAACATGCTGCATAGTTCATACATAAATAAGGAGCCTGAATCACTGCTTTTACTGCAATGGACAACGTAGTCTTTACCACGACAATAAAATTAGCACATCCTAACATGTAATAATATGGAAGTCTAGTTTTGTTTTCAAGTGCAGTTTTATAATACTAATATTCTGGTGACCTCTCATTTAACAGAAGTCCATCTGAATCCCACCATTAACCACAATGATGACTTACAATTTACTGTTATCAAATGGAAGAAACAANTAAAAGGATTTCTTTTTCTTATTTATCTGAACTGCAAGTTGTAAGAAGATGGGTCCTATCTGGCAGAAGCAAACCAGAAGGGATTTGAATCCTTCCTGCTTTCACAGCCCACTACACCACCTTCCTACCACCTTTAGGAAGTGGAAGCTCCATCAGCACATTCATTTTTGCCTAATTAATGACTGTCACCTCCAATCTATCCTCATATGACATCCTCAGAGAGAGTTATGGCTTGGTTTATCAAGGCACAAGAGAAGAGACTTGTCCCAACATCTACAACCAGAGATTGAGGGCTCCCGCACTCCTCAGCCTTGGCACTGGATGGCTCAGCTGCTTCCCCTGGCAGCAAAACAACCCTCAGCTGGCAGCTCAGCCCCCTTGCCAGTGGGCCGTCCAGTAACTGAGTTTTGCTGTATTTTAAATTACTGTTGAAGGTAACATTTGAAAAGTGTCACAGTATCAAAAGGATTATAAATTTTAGGAATGTAGTCTTTTGTGTCCCTCACATACTTTTGATAAACAATTATTCTTCACTTTTACTGTATCTTTACCAAAGTTGATATTATTACTCCTCCTGTTATGTTTATCATCTCAACAGAAAAAAACCCCAAACACTAAAACAGGAACTGTAGTTTTTATTGTCTGTTAACAAAGCCTAGTACATGTGAGATTTCCATTGCTAATAAACTACATATCTAAATAAAATCTCTTCAACAATTTTTTTTTCTTTCTTTGAAAACATCCGTAAGATTAGAGAAGTGAGTTGATAAAATATGGAATAACTAGATATGTCTGAGTAAGTCAACACCAATATGGCTCTAGTGCTTTTCCCTTCCCTCAACACAATCATTGTTTTGAAATAAAAAAGTGTAAAATTAAGTCACTAACTGCAGTCCTTTAGCAGAATATTCATTTGTTTAGAGTTAGTGGGACCCAGGATAGGTTTGCAGCTGAGCATGGAAACTATTATATTAACTGCTAGCAGAGATTGTGCAAGCCTAAATGAGTCTATTACTACAAATGCAGAATGTGGAAACTAATATGTCTGATCCAAATGAAAATAGAGCCTTGATTTTCTACAGAATGAAATGTTTATTAAAACAAAATGTTTTAAACAGTTATGTTAGTAGATAAAATTGACTAGAGCAGTAAGAAGAGTGCATTAACAAAAGTAAGGCCTGTTGAAGATTTTTTTAAAAAATGTTCAAGGTATGTGAAGGGTTGAAAAGTAATAAGGTCTGAATGACTTAGTGATGGCTGTCATAAAAATCTGGCAGGGTATTCTATTTACAATATGTAATAAAACTGTCACAGACAGAATTTATAAAAGCATTTGCCCTAGAAAACTAAATCTTTTTGCCAAGGGCAAGTTAATAACCTCTACAGCTCATTTGAATATATGAGCAAAGAGATGTTTTGACTAATAGAGCATCACAAGGTGAGCACTAGACAATCTAATAGATATTGTGAGAATGGGATGATCCAAAGACGACAACAACTTGTTAGACCACTGCTGAAAAATCTTGTGAATTTTATATCCATCATGATCTGTCACTAATGAATGTATGCAGTGCATGTATGTGTAGATGTGTGGGTTTTGCTGATTGGAGATTACACATACAACAATCCCATGTTAGTTGACATTAAAATAATTCCTCCTCAAATACTCAGAGAAAATGCTGACTTGTGAAGTAGCAAATTGAATGCAGAGCTATTGCTCTTAAGATTATGTGGGCTTAGTGGTTTGAGAGATTTAAGTCACCAACAGATCATTTGAAATCTCGCATTTTTCCCTCATAAAAATCCACACTTGTAAATTAACGTAGTTTTAAGTTGAAGTCTCAAAAATATATCTAAATTTAACTTCAAACAGTGTCCTACATTATAAATTACAAATCATCCAGGAAAATGGTTGATACTTAGCCAGAATATAAAGCTGCATGAAGGTTCATGGGGAATGAACAAGGAAGCTCCACCTTTGTTAGGGGTAAAAAACATATTCAGTATGATAATCATAGAATTATAGAATTGTTTAAGTTGGAAGGGACCTCTAAAGGTCATCTACTCCAGCAACCTGTCAGTGAGCAGGGACATCCTCAACTAGAGCAGGTTGCTCAGAGCCTCCTCAAGCCTGACTTTCAATGTCTCCAGGGATGGGGTCGCCACCACATCCCTGGACAACCTGATTCAGTGTTCCACTACTCTCATAGTAAAGAACTTGTTCCTAATGTCTAATCTAAATCTACTCTGCTTTAAAACCATTGCTCCTCAACCTATTCCTACATACAACACATACAATAATCACCGGTTTAGAAAAATACATTGGTTTGTACCCAAGAACTATGAATATTTTTCTGCCTTGATCATTGAGTTGCTGTAGGCTACTATTTATACCTAAGCTAGGTTATATAAAGTTAACTTTGTGTATCTCTAAAATATGTTGCCATCACTGCTGTGACTGTAACTTAGACTCTGTAACAAGCTATGTTAGTTCCCCCGATATATTGGCAGTGGAGCTCTGCTGAAAAAAAAAGCCAGCCAGGATAGATTCCATTAGTCCTCCATGAATGCTGTCAGATACTTCTGTGCAAATCACTTTGTTCTTCTGCACAAGGGAAAGGGTCCAACTAAATGAGATGAGTTTCATATTAGGCTTTAGTCATCATCCCAACAGACATGTTGAGACAGCAGATAGGAAGGGCTTGGTGCCTCTAGCAGGTAGCCTGTCCCCACAACACAAAGGGAATTTTCCTGTCCTGCTAATAAAGTGCTGTGGCCAGTGTACACTGCTGTTCAGATTTTGCTGACTGTGATTTGTACTGGAGCAAAGTTATTTTACCTTAACATGTAAATCCTTTGCATCTGAAACCAATTTAAAAGTTCAGCTATCATATAGCTTTTATAAATGTCATTTACACATCATAAAAAAGTCACAAAATCAGAATGAGATGGCTCTCAGTTCCCGCAATTGAAATTACCCAAATTACACTTCACTTGTACTCTTATGTGAGTGACTAATATCCAGGTATCTGCATATGCCATTGAAATGATACTAATAATCTCACTGTCTCTTTCATTCTCATCCACAGGAGAAACAATCACCACTGATTTTATTTTGTTCTTTTACTTTCTTACTGGTATGCCATTGTGCGGAGGACTCTCAGAACAGATTATGTCAAATTTACTTAAAACTTACTCTGGAAAAATGGCAAAACTTGTGGCCATTCAAATCTCCTGTACATGCAGTTTCAGTCTCTCACCTATGTGAATCTATAGCTGTTTTTCTGGAAATGTAATAATCCAGGACAGTTAATAGTAACAGAAGAGGAAGCAATGTCTCAGAGTGATAAGGCAGTCCTAAAGAATCCATGATTTGCCACAGAAAGATTAAGCAGTACACTCATTTGTGAAGTGTTGCTGAGTGACGATTCTGCTATTATCAGGTTGTAACATATGTTCAGGTCAGCAGCATACATATCGCATCCTCAATTTCAAAATTCATTTTTTGGAAAAAGATCAGCACTCAATTTCTGAAAGCCAAAGCTTCAGCTGTTTGAGTTAGAGAAGCTGGACCAGGTTAGAGGAGATTAGAAGCTATGTCTGTTACAGTATGTCTGATGCCACTTCTTAGCCATCGGGTAATACACCACTTCGTGCAAGTTTAGGGAACACAGCTGATGTTAAATGCACTCTGTGGTCCATGCCCTTGCTATGTCCTTGTAACTCCGCACATGCAAACACACACACACACACGTACACACACTTCTAAGTCTTGTCATTCTGCCACCACTCAGTACTAGCCAAGAGAGAGTGCCCACTCACCCAGCAGAGCCCCAGCTCTGTGCCCAGCAGATGACAGAGTTGACCACATATCATTGCTTTACATGTGCTTCATATTACAGGTTCTGTTGTAGCAGCATCAGTGATGAGGTACATGTGACCACCTTTTGGCAGCTTGCTCCTAATCAATCATCCCTCTGTAGCCTGCTTCCAACCTGCTGCTTTTGGCCTACTGCCTTTTTATCTCATGGCTTCTTTCCTCCACTGAGTGTGCTGGCTGTGAACTCAAAAAATTACCCTTATTTTTCTCTACTCAAGGACTATGGACCTCTCTACTGCCTAGATGCTGCTGGCCACATGCTCACCTTGCTGGTTAGATGGTCTTCCCTTCACACAGATTACAGATCTGTCTCCAGAGAATCAGAGGGCTGCCTACCTGCTGGGGTATAAAAAAATAACCTGGGAGCTAATATAATAACAGC
>WEIS01003939.1:0-15131 GCA_013389965.1 Todus mexicanus | reverse complement strand
CCCGGGAGATGGATGCCTCCCTCCCTCCCCCCCCTCTCCAGCCCCTTCCCGCAACGCTGTTTCTTGCCTTTTAAGCACTCGAAAAGAAGAAGTCATTAGAAAGTTTACCGCCGGGTTGGCTTTGCGACCGGGCGGGGTGGTTTTTTTGTTTGTTTGTTTGTTTGTTTGAATGGGCCGGGTAATGGGGGCGGGTGCCGGGCACTCGCTGTGCTCTCCGCGGGGCAGGAGGGGGGAGCGGCTCCGAGAGGAGCCGGGAGGGGAGATAACGGGAGCGCTGCGCTCCCGCAGCCGCGGGGCAGGAGCCTCAGCAGCGNCGGCGGGGCCGGGCGGGGGCAGCGGGGCCGCGGCGGGGAACGAGCGGGACCGGGACCGGCGGCGGAGGCGGCGGGAGGCGCTGGAGCCCCGCGCCCAGGTAACGGGCTGGGGGGAAGAGCCGCCCCGGGCTGGGGGCAGGAGCCGCCCCGGGCTGGGGCCGGGGGTCGGGGAGGTTTGTGCAGCCGGGACAGCTCCTGCGGGAGGTGCAGGGGCAGCCTGAGCCCTGAGCTGGTCAAAGCAGCACCTCGGGCTGAGCCTCCCGCAGCCCGGGAGGGCGCCCAGGCAACCGGGCTGCAGGCTGCTCTAATTATATTTTCTNCCCCTGCCTCTGCCCCGGCGACGAGCTTTGCTCCGCGGGGCAGCCCAGCCCCGGGGCTCTCCAAGGAGAACGGGGAGCGGGATCAGGAGCCGTTCCCACCCTGCTCCTCGCAGTAGCCAAGCCCGGGGGAGAGCGGCCAGGGCCGGGGGTGGGGAGGCGGCCGCGGCACCGGGGCGTTATAGCGAGCTGGGCTGCGCCTTCGCCCTCAGCCCTCCGCGGCGGGGGCAGGCCCGGGACTGGGAAGCCCNTTTCCTTTCTTTTTCTTTTTTTAACAAAGCAAAAAATCTAACTTCAAGAATGAAAGCAGATCTCAAGATCTTCATCTTTTCCATTGAGCCGAGTGCTGCTTTTCAAAGGGCAGATGCAGGACACATAAAATTCAAGCGTGACAGCAAAGAAGCCCCGTCTGCTCATTTCAGGTTCTAGAAGAGGAATAATAAAACTTCTCCTATATTCCTGGACTGCACACACATGAGCTCTGCTAGCTGTCGCTAAGACAAGCAACACAGGAGCACAAAGAGAGCCGGCTGGAGGATCAGCTTGTTACTGTGATTTAAGAATGGAAGGAACAAATGCTATTCTCATCATAAATATTTTCTTTCTTATTCTGTACAGCAGAAGGAAAGACACTTAGTGCTGTGCTTCAGAGTCACATTGCAATCCCAATCTGATTGTTCATGTTGGTTTTAATATAAACGCAGTCTAACTGTGTATACAGGACTGTAAATCAAATCCTCAGTATCACTGGAGCTACCCTGATGGGAGATCAGAATTAGATACAGTATTTCCTCCCTGCCAGTAACAGGTTTTGAATGGAAAGCTTGGAATGTAAAAAAAGAAATAATGCTAAAAATCCAATCACTCTGACATCCTGTGAGCTAATGAGAGCACGTGAATGCAACAAGCTTAGTACTTCACAGTAATTAATTTGACAGCAAAGAGCTAACAAGAAAACAACAGGCAGAGCAGTGATGACTGGTTCATAGAGGTCACTGTCAAACAAGAAATAGGTGCAAACACAGTTCCTCTCCCTTTGAAAAAAAAATATTTCATTGCCCCGGTGAGAATGAAATGTCAAAGAGGAAAAATATCATGTCTTGGTGGGGATAACAAATCTGGGAAGATATTTCTAGTAGAAGGTTTTCTTTTTAATATACAGTGATTTTTAATCATCTCTGTTACTCACTGCAGTGGCACGCTTTGGCTTTCCCCCTCCCCGTGCTGCACCCCCACCCCGTTTCTCAGCCAAAGCCACTTTGCATATTTAAATATTGGGAAGACTTATCTTCTCTAGCAATTACTAAGAAACTAATACACTAATAACCTCTATTGTTATTTAAAGTGTGTCCAACACAGCATTCTGCAGGCAGCTCTCACACAATGGACTTTCTTTGGCTTTCTCCTAGAGAAGGACTTAATCAAACTCTAGATACTTTCAGGCATAAGAGCCTAGAGGGAGAGCAAACAGGGTTAACAGAAAGAAATGTGCCATTTGATTTCTAATCTTGCTCAGGGAGCGCAGCCTATTGATTGAGCCATAAAGTGCTGTTAATTTTAAGATCTCCTCAGCTTTCAGTTCTCTCCCTTAGGAATAAACTTGTTGCTTACACGTAGCGGCTGAACTATCAGGGAACGGGGAGCTTCACACTCCCCCCGCTCCACTCTCCTCCCCTCCTCCCTTCTATTCTATTTGTTCTGAGCTCATCTGCGTGAGGATACATTTTCACACACACCTTCTCAAACCGGCTGCTATTCATCTGATTCAGGGTCATGCTTTTCCATACATTAAATGCAGGGGAAAAGCAGGAAGGAAATGGCTGGGATTTGTGCTTAATGGGCAAGCACTCAGTGAGCCAGGGAGCCCTGCTGTGATAAGGTATAGTATCAGAGGGTATTTTCTGTAGCAACGTCAAGTCTTGTGACTGCAATCCGATGCTTATTAAAGCTACTAGTATAATGAAATCAGTATAAACCAAGATCCTCAGCCAGTGTAAATCAGCATGTTTCCGAGGCATCAGACCGCTAGGACTCTTCCTCTAGAACCTAGATATTTGCTTATGCACATTTTTCTCAGGGGGTGGCAGATTCAGAAGTCCTGCTTTTGGAGGGGCCAGTCAGTGCAGCTCCCCACCTTCCTGAGTTGGTGGGAAGGTCTATAAGCTGAGCAGACAGCAATGGCACATGGCAGCTCCCTCACTGCTCAGTGTTTCCATGATGCCCTCAGTGGGACCATAAACAATTTACAGTAGCAAAGGATCTAGCCCCTTGCCTATTGCTAAAGCACCTTTTGTACTCTTAAACCATTAATAATATCTATTAGGTAATCTTACTAATCCCTCTGAGGAAGGATTTTCTTTACTGTACTGATGGCTGAACTGAATAAAGCTTCATATATAAGAGGCCTGGTTTGCACTAGAAATGCTTCTCCTTTGATAACCAGCAAATACAAGTTTTACTAGCACAAGCATCTTTTTCTGCAAGCATTTCCTAAATAAAATAGGCTATACTGGCAAAAGCACTTTTTTTTGCTCATATAGCTGCATCTATACGGGGGATTTTTGCACGTAGTGAAACGCAATCTGTTTTAAATGGCACTTCAGAAGAGCATTGCTATCCCACAGAAGTTTCAAGGCTAGACCTTGAAGTATATACTTCAAGTATATCTGAAAGAGCTTTTTACAAGGTGGCCATTGTCATCTTGCTGGAAACAGAGAAACTGAGACACATGGTTACAGGGGCAGGCTGGGAGCGCTATGCTCTATCTGGAATTTGCATTCATGCTATTCTTTTGCTTCAGATGAAATTATGTATCCATAATCAGACTGATTCCTCACTACACAGAACTACTTTTTGAACATCTGCAAGAAAAGCACTGTAATTCTGTAGAAGGGAAAGTCCTATAGGAAATCAAGTAGGTAAATGCCATTTCAAATGACCTGGACATTTTCTGAACCGGCAAAGGTAGACCTAACTCGTGAAACAGACAAAACAAAACAAAACCTCAAAACAAACAAACAAAACAAAACCCACCCAATCAAACGAAAAAACCAAAAACGACCAAAAAAACACTCAAAACCCCCATACAAGCAAAACCAAAAAAAAACCCCCACCAGAAAAACCACTAAAGGTTAATCTGGCTCCTTTGCTGCTGTCCGTGCTTCTTTAACTGAAAGCTGTCTGCTCATGGAGATTTGCTCTCTTGAAGGAAAGGGTCCTATTCTGAACACCGCTTGGAAAAAAGGGGGTTAGCAGGCAGAAACAAAGGACCTGACCAAGCTGGGAACTCCTCACCTAAAGCAGATACAACAAGAATCTGGAAGATGTCACAGAGAAATAAAACAGCCCTCAAAAGGTTTTGACGAGAGCCTATGGAATGCCAGATCCTCACACGAGTGTTAGGCAAGATGGGGACATGGAGAAGGTGGCAGTATGGGGTGTCAGGGGTACACCCACAGCCTCAATCTCCCACTCTCACTGCACCTGCCTTAACACGGGTGTAGTCCCATCCCCTTTAGCTCATACCTTGCAGTGCTTCATGGGCAACATGTTGGCTGATGGGTCCTCTTCAACAACCTGTTTGCACTCCAGGAAGGTTTGCATCCAAGCTCCCAGGCTCGCTGTGGGAACGACACGCAGGTGGATTTTGTGAGTAGTGAAGTGACGGCAGTCAGGTACCTGGCCTCAGGCAGGTGTCCATGCAAAGCAGCATGCCCTTCGGGAAAGGGCTGAGCTCAGGGGTCTGCTTCAGTTTCCAAAGCAAAGGAACTGAATACCATCAGGTGGATACCCTGCATGATACTAAAAAGTTGTTCGCTGCTTGTTGGTGGCCCAGAAGTGCTCTTGTTTTCCTCGCACAGTCTGTCCTTTGCAGTCCAAAGCCGTAGCCTTATAACCAGGCAGTGACTTCCTCTGAAGTTGCTTGTATTGACCTAAATAGGTTGGGGCGGGTGAGGACACACAGACAACATGAAAAAGCTGTGCTGGTTGCCCAACAAAGAAGTGTCTGCTTTGTGGTGAGCACTTTTAACATATAAGCACTTTTAACATACTGTTAAAGAACATGATTTTCATGTTTGTTTAAGTTGACAAAGTTGCAAAGCAGCAAAGTGAGTAAAAATAAAATCTGCATTTAAGTGGTAAACAAAATAGTTAAAACCTGAGTTCTCGTAATTTGAACACTACTTACTGCGGCAATGCATTTAGAAGTCAACGGGTGCATTTCTACACATCCAGCTGTGATTTATACATCTAATTGATCAGGAAAATGAACAGAAGGATGGAGCAACATTAAAATGTGCTGTCCTGGGAAAATCAGTGATTGTCGGGGAGTGGTGACAAGGTGGAGAGGTTTCCCTCCAATTTTAAATAGAGCTCAGAAGCAAAAAATGCCTCATACCTTCGCAATGGTGTGGGAGAAATGGGGTACTGTAGGTGGAGTCATCTCATGATGAACAGTCAGTAGCATGTGATGAGTAAGTACTCGAAAACTACTTTCTTTTTTTCTGCAAACGCTCAGTGCAGCGTAGAAGAACTGTCCACGCCTACTGCCTGTGGGACAGGCTGCAGCCAGAAGACCTGTGCTCAGGCCTGAATTTCTTCCTCTTTACCCCATTTGCACTCGCTGTAAGTTGAGGAGGACAGTATTTAACCCTCTGTAACTTGCTTTGAAATCAAGTGGCAAAAAGCAGCATACAGGAATTCATCCTTTTCATAGAGCTTGACGCTAACAGCATGGCCTTGGTGCCTGATGTCACAAGTAATTTTCAAACTGTTGATACTTAAATTGCCCAGTTTTGTTTCCAGAAGTTGTGTTATATCAAACCAGAACTGCTGTATGGTTTGGCTGCTTGCACAAGAACATCACAGTGGGTTTTTAAAGATGCTTGTGATATGGTTAACTGATGCACTCACTGCAGGGGCCAGGAGCAGGGGGCTCCTGTAACAGCCCCCCAGTTCAAGTAATGAGGCTCTTCCACTGGGGCAGAGCAGGAGCATTGTCACAATTAGTGGAGCTCTATCAGTTTAGCCCAGCTGAGGGTTGGCCCACATGATATATATAGTCATTTGGCCAGTGCTGTTTAGCCATTGCAGGCCTCTAGCAAGTGTGTTCAGGCTGTCACACCCTCCACATTTGCTACATTAACATTAGGTACAAGGAAGGTACCACCCATCGCTGATGTTCCAGTACTGCTAAGTAACATGAGAGTTATTAAAAATTTCTGAATCACTTTCTGCCCTGCTCGGTATTTATCATTTCTTAGTCAGCACTGTCTGCCCCTCATGAACGAATAGCTTGAATATGCCATGGGATTGAAATACAGAACCACCAAACAGACTGCAAACTTCAGATGACTTGGGCACTAACATCTACCATTTCTTCCAAAACACCTGAAAAAGCACACACAACTGTGACAGCTCAGGCTGGCCCCTTGACTGAGAGGTTGACTGAGATGTGTCCTCAAAGGGATTTTAAAATGGTGAGAGTTTTTCACTGCCTAGGTTACAGGTAGGTTTTCTTGTTCTGTTATTTCGCTGCCATGGTCTCCTCAGAAGCGGGGCAGCTTATTACCTAAGAATAACTCTAAAACTTCTCCGCAGCCCTTTGCCATTTCTGAGTAATAATCTTGCCCCCCAACATGTATCGCTGTGGTTTTGATCCTTACCAAGACCATTATTAAGGATAAATCATAGTATGTGGAAATATTACTGTGCAATACAATGCTACTATTATACAAGTATAAGAAAAACAAACCACCACTCTGAAGATGGCAAGAACCGAAGCACGTGGATCATGTTCAGCAGACATTGGGTCTACCGAACCTCCACAGGTACTGAAGTGTTAGGAGGGTGCAGAGCTGCAACAGAAAAGTGAGCTGTTCTAGTTTTTTTGCTTAAAAGATGAGAGAGAAGGCCTAGGGGAGGGGAATGCATGAAAAAGAAAAGGATGAACTTTTTTTTTTTTTTTTCTTTTTTGGCTACTCCAGATGGGGTTTTCCTCTGTTTAAATGCTGAAGGACAGAAAGATTTTAAATTAAAATCTTAATAAATATAGCCCTGAGGCTAGTAACATTATTACATCCAAGATGATTACAGCAACCAAGCCACAAAAGAAATTTATTTATTTATTTATTTGAAGCATAATAAGCCTCAGTATTTGGTTAGAAGGAGTCTAGGCAGCTAACTGACTTCTAAACTAGTGAATTTTCCATTCCGCTCTGCCGAAACTATAAACCAACACACCACATAGTTTGCAGAGCTTGGTTTCATTTCTGTACAAGATAGCGTTATTGCTGCTTATACTTTCCATTCATATGTATAAAAATTAAAATAACAATTGCTCAGATTCTGTGCATGGAGGTTGGCAGGAAAGAACCCCAAGTTTCCAATATGCAATAGGAGATATGGATAACTAGTGACCTTCATTGTGAAAGAGCAATCGAGGTCCCCCAGCTTGCTTGAGTGAGGCGTGTTCTGATAAGACATTCACCTTTTTCAGTTGATCCTACTCTCGAGACAAGGTACTGCACTTTACCTGTTTGTGTAGAGTTATCTTTTTAATGATGGGAATACTTTAATAAAGGATCCAGGGGAAATACAAGGATACAAAGAAAAGGATACAAGCTGATAAAGATGATTAAATCACAGAGCGACTGCGGAGTGGGTCATGAAGTGTTATAATCCCCAACTCCCCTCTGCTTTCTGCCTCAATGTGTTAATGCATCACACTTTAGTACAGTGACACTTTCAGCCCTAGGTGGAAATTCACACATGATGAAGAGGTGGAGGAGGATTTCCAGATGGTCAGACCTCAGGGAGTGAGAAAAGGTGGGGGGAGGAAGGGAGAAACTGCTGAAGGGAATCGGACTTTGGTCACATCAGTAATTTCCAGCTGAAAATGGAATATTAAAAAAACCCAAACCAAACAAACAAAAAACCCCAATCACCAATGATCCCATACCAGAGCCAGGTGCATTCAGGTTTGGATGTTATGTGTGATAAATCCTCACCAATGCTGATTGTGAAAGATTCCTTGGAAATATTCTTTTGTGTGCAACAGTGAAAGGTGTGAGCTTCGTTTCCTTGGACAAATTTCAGCGTGGGTACTAAAGCAACCCGATGCAGACCCAATTAGTTGTTTTATTCTCCACAGCTCCTCTTTGCTTACTCTCAGTCGTACATGATTTTTCCCTCTGATAGAAGCTGTATTTGGCTGCTGCACGTCCTTTGGGACCCTCTTCCACAGGGCCACCTCTCCAAAGCAGCAAAGGGTACCAAAAAAGAGCAAATGCAAGGCTTGCAGTCAGTTGGTCCCATCGCACCCTAAAACAGGCCCCAATTCCCCTTTAGGGGAGCATAAGGCAGCAGCTGCTATCATGCAGCTGGACTTCTCTAAGAAGATCTCATTTACTGCAGCCTTTTGGGGGGTGAATGGGAAGGTGGTCATGATCCAGAGTTCAAGGTGTCTGGTCCTTCAGGGTGAGAGGTGCTAGGGCTGTATAAAGAATTAGCAATATATGGAACTTTGTACAGCCTCAGCTCTTTCCAGATGTCAGGGCTAGAGGAAATTTAAGATAATCAATTGTTTGGGCATCAGTGTATCCCCATATTAGCAGGAGGGAGGGAAGATACTCTCCTCATCATGACATAAAAAGCAAGCATTAGATATGATGGCTCACACTGCATTTCTAAGGGCTCGGGCTTCATTTTCTTAGGTGTTCCTTTGGTTAAAGCATTACCCCTACCACAAAATGGATACAAGAGGTGCCAATGGTGTGCAGTCACAATGCAAAGGAATATTTTATTTAATATCAACAGTGTGACTGCATGCTATATACCTGTATTTCCTGGATGGCAACAAAGTAAATTGACCTCAGCATGACAAACTACTAGGACAAATTTCATGAGAAATGAAGCTGTCGCACAGAGTTTCCACTTCAGGGAAATGTTTATTGCAGGTCCACTCCCTGTCACTCCCAAGTTAAAGCCATGTTGTGCACACAGGTCAGGAAAAAGCTCAAGGAGACACAAGATGCTGCTTTGTGTTACTCAACTTTTGCTAGTGCAACTTCAAATTTGTAAAACCCATGACTTTAGCTGATGCTGAATTCCCTCTCCTATTAATTGACTTTTATGCTAAAATCACTTAGGTTACAGCAAAATGCAAAGAAAACTTAGGCATCTGATGTGGTAGTAACCTCCATGATGATATATTCAAGATGCCCAGCTGCCTGCCACTGGCTTTAGTGACAAGTCAAAAGCCTCTGAGCCTTGCAAAGCCTGCAGCACCCATCTCAGACTTCAGTTCCTTACAATGACTAGATGAACATCTCTGACTTTCTTCCTAAGGACTCAGTGCAGCAGGTGGTTTCAGTCTGCCCACCTTCCAGATCAGGTGTCCAAAAATGCAGCAATAAATATGTTTTTTTTCTTCCCTTTTTCTAAAAGAGCTCAAGGTGGGTGGAGGGGATGGGCGTAGGCTATTTTTATTCATACCTTAATTTAGTCAGTAGTCCAACGGTTCATGAAAGAAGAGCTGGGCTCAGTCCGCTTCCCTGCCTGACAGGAGTCCCAGGGAGCATGAAAGACAGGTCAGGTCTTCTCAGAAGGAGCAGGCTATGGGGTGATGCTGGGACAGGAACACCCTCCAAGCTTCCAGCTGCATCGGTGTGTGACCAAAGGGACTATGATCCCACAGGTCTCTAGGTAGACCGTTCAGCGAGCCTCAAGGCCTTCCTGCTTCCCACCATGCTAGCCCAAAACATCTGGAACGATCCAATTAACATGAGATCAGCTTTAGGAGGACAGAAGCAGTCCCCTTCCTGGCATGGAGCATACCCTGGTAAGTACACTCTGCTGGGAGAGGAGACATACACACTCCCTGGGGCAAAAGGGAATCGAGCCATGTGAAATTCCCCCTATTCGGCACTAGCCTTTTGAGCGCTAAGCGTAGCGTATACAAACACCAGTGCACTGCCAAGCACCCTGCCTTTCCCTTGCAAGAACGGACCCACGCTCTGTTCTTGGAAGAAAGCCAAGAGAGAGCCTAAATTGTGAGGCCCAAGGGATCCTCAGCCCCCAGGCAAGGTACATTTAAGAGGCTGTGTTCCCTATCTTGCTCAGGCAGCAAAGCAGCCCGTTGGTTTTGGTGGATGCTATTTCAAGGTGGTGCAAAGCACAGGAAGCTTTGCTGCTGAGAACAGGCACTGCAACACTCCAGTGGTGATGCCCAAGACCTTTTTGCAAATCTGCTTCCCCCAAACCAAAACATCTCTACCATTGCCAAGCTCCCCTAGAGTCTGAACTACTGCAGGATAAATGCTAAGGTCTGCCCAAAGAGGCGGCATCACAGGAGAGCAAGGAGACTGTGAGTGGAAGTTGCCAAAGTGACTCTTCTCTCTCTATATCACAAGGCACAAACAAATTTGTAGGATTGGACCTTTAGCAAAATTGGTCCTGCTGTAACTTACCTTCTGTCTAGGTTAACAGGGCTGAATGTGTTTAACGGTAGCTATTAAAGAACAATACAAGAACATAAGTGCAAGTAAGGGTGGATTTAGACAAGGCAAACACTTACCTCCATTTATAAAGACTTGAAAGTAAACAAGTGATTGATAGCAGCCAGTGGAGACTGGCCTTAGAGCAAAAGTGGAAGAGCTAAATGAAATGTAAATAGATAGATGCAAAGTGAACTATTACAGGCATGCAACAAGGAAGCAGTGAACAGATCCCCATCCCCGTGGCTAAGATGCTTTGTTATTTAGCAGAGACCACATGGTGCACAACAGAGAAGACTCCATATTCTCACCATGGACTTCCAGGCTTTAGAGGTTATAATCCGGTTTGGGGCTTCTAACACAAAAATACATGCAAAAGGCCTTCTTAGTAAGGAATGCCTAGCACCTTTAACTAGGAATCCAAAATTAACAGTCTTGCTAAGACACCTTTCCTACCCTCACCCCTAGGGTTAGCTTCCAAAACAAGAGAAGCTGCAAAGGAGCCCTTGATGAGCAAAAGGGGAGAATCTGCCAGCAGCAGAGGGAAGCAGGGGTTGCTCTGTGCGTGCGTCACTTGCTGCAGCCTGCCTGGGGTGACGGCGTTGTCAGCAGGAAAGGGTTACCAGGAGAGGTGGGGCTGCTTGGAAACAGGCTTGGATGCTGTAGAGCTTTTCACCTTTTGCTTCCTTAGCTTTTCCGCAGCTAGGAGCAGGCTGCGAGCCCATTCCAGTTTCTACATTCAGGATAGGTCTTCATCGACTTGTTTAACTCAAAGTCCTGTTTTGGAATTTTTTTATTTTTGTGGTTTGTTGAGTTTTTTTCAGGAAGAGATTAGAAAGTAAAGCATGCATCTCTTTGTCATAGACTTGCATTTTAAACACTCCAAACCTATTCAATACCTTAGACTTTACCTGATTTTTGTCTCATGGGGAAGACTGTTCCCCTGGAACCTGTATCCCCATTTCTTTCCAAAAAAGAAGAACAAAAGATAAGTTTTAACTTGGTGTTGATGCAATATTCACCCCACCCAGAACCAACTTTGAAAGCTCATGTAAAAAACATGAAGAGTAATTTTTACTTAGCTCTTGTTATGAACAATTCAGAGATAAGAAACAAGGCAAGACACGTCTCAGCTGCAAGTGTGAACATGATCTCAACACTGCAACATTTTCCTTGCCTGGCTAGAGATGGGTTGGCAGCATGAGGTATATGAAGGTAGGTTACAGGTGACAAGAATGTAAAAAGCCTATTATTAAACTAAGTGTAAGCAGCCTTGAAACTTCATTAGGGTCAGGGAATTCAGCCCTGGACATTGCACCTGCTTGATTATTTGCTAGAAATTAACATTAAAGAAAGGCTGTGAACTTGAAGCTAAGTTGGAGAGGATTCATTCAGCTGCAGCTATTCCTGCCCTCTGACCGGGCAGCGGATGGAAAGCAGTCTGTATCACAGAAAAACTCCATGTGCCTTTCTCTTTTGGAGAAAAGTGAATTCGTCTTCATCACAAATTTTCAACGGGTACAGAGGAGAGATCATTTGCTGTCCAATTGCAAGTGTAGAAGAGGAGTGAACTGCAGAAACTGCAGTGTGTTAAAGGTGTATTTGAGCACTGACCTATTTTTGTTCATCTGCCATGGGAGAGACATGTGGAAACATTGTGGTTTGATGGATTTGATTAAAAATATGCTAATGAATAAAGAAAATTAAGTGCATCCCTTGGGCTTCTGGCAAGCTGCCAAGACAGACACTGGGACCACCAACAGGGGGTCCTTATGCTTCAGCTTTTGCAATCCTTCAGATTCCTACTGTGGAAGATGGTGACCCAGCGGAAACAGGGCTTAAAGTTGAAGTGTTTTATGTATCCTGCCTCAACTCCTCTCCAAATGCCACAATATTTTAAAATTTATGCCCCAGGTGCTGGAATCAGCAAGCATAAGAACATCTTTGTTTTCACTGAAAAAAAAAAAATACTTCTACCATCACTGTCGAAGAAAGAAAGCTTGCAAACATAAAGCAAGTGTACTCAAAAGGCTTGGAAACAAAAAGATTGTGAAAGAGAACTCCAAGTTCATTTTCTAAAGCATCTCATTATTTCTAAACCAAATGTAGTTTTGGAGGCCTGACTTATGGTTTTCAAGCTCCTGAGGCAAAGCTGCAAATGTGGCCTTTATTCCCACGCAGAAGCAGCTCTGCCTGCCCTCCTCCTTCCATACTGCTCAGGGAGGGAAAGGGGAAAAAAAAAGGCAAATCAAAACAACTCAAACAGGCACAGTGTTACCCTCTGCTGCACAACTGTTTGCTGCACTACTGTCATCACTCAAATGGATTTACTCAAGGTACCACATAAGAAAGCTCTAACCTGGTTACAAGAATAGGTGAATCACATGCTCTGCTGCTGTTCCTCAGGTAGGAAGCAGCTTTCATTAGCCAAGTCTGAAGTGTCCAGCTCTCCTGGTGCTCATAAGCCTTCTGTGGGTAGTTGTTCCTCCCATAGTCTGATTCACTCTCCTGCATCCTTCAGTCTTTAGAGCTGGAATGGGGCGGCTGACCATAGCTGGGGACGCGAGCGCCTGTCATCCTGTGACACTCCTCAGCACCTAATTGGAGTACAGTCGCCAGCAGTGAAAGAAGGACTCATGTCTAGTCAGGCTGCCTGAACCCAGGTAGACCTAGGGATAGCTCAAACCCTAGGGGTAAAGATGAACACCTAAGGACAAAGAGCCAAGCAGGTTTACGAAGAAACTCAAATGGAGACCCTAGAGTCAAAGAGGCTCTTCCCCACTCATGACCAGGGCACTAACTAGAAGAATAAACATATTTAAAACCAAACAGTCTACCCTGCAGGCATTTGTTCAGCAACCTAGTAGGTTTTGGTTTTCATAGCTCCACCTTCCAAGCAGGAAACAAAGTTTTAATTTCTGATCTCTGAATTCTGTCATTCTGGACAAGGATACTTCTGTCAGGGAGTTCTGTGTCTGACCAGGACCATCTTTCTCAGGTTCTCATCAGCCTTTCAAAAACTGAAGAGAAAGCCAGACACATTTTTAGGAGCAAAACTGCAGGCTATCTTGGGCAATGTTACCATGATGGTTTTCACTTACAAGCAAGAAAGACTTGGGCTATTTTTTAAGTAATGACTCCTTCCCCCAACCCACAGTTGTTTTCCTTGTTTACACGTAGAGAAGTGTAACGCCATCATTTTGTAGGGAGGGTAATCATGTTACAGAGCACTTACAGACCACAGATTGAGAAACACTCATCCAAACAGCAAGTTGAGTTTGTTGTATGTGTTTTCCTTTTAAAATAAAAACAGAGCACTATTAAACAGGGAGTAACTTTCCTTTTCTCTCAATACTACATGTATGCACAAGTTTGTCCTTGAATTCTGGTATTTGGCCTATGAAGCCAACACGCATAAAGCCGCTGATACCAGTGAACACTAGACTTTAAAAACAAACTCTATAAACTCTGATTATATCAAAAACATGACTCTGCCTCAAAGCGAAGTAATAAAACTCATTGAGGGGAACTTACTGTAAACACTGGGGATTAATCAATTTTATCAGGAAGGCAAGTGCAGAGCTTACAGCCCCAGTCTCACCTCAGATTTTACCTTCAGCCTCCTTTGGAGTTACACGGCTTGAGAGGCCATTTGCTGGTATTTCCCTAGTAGATCCTATTCCCACAACAGACAGTCTGGGGGGAGGAGAGACTGAAGGGCAGGGGAAAAAGCCCAACAAAACAACAAAAACACAACAAAAAAAACTCAAACGATTTTTAAATAGGATATTCTTCCCCACCTCTCTACCCTCCAATTAAGGCTTTATATTTCAAAGAAAACCCAACATCTTTAGTAACCCTTAGAAACAAAATGTTTTGTGAAGTACTGCATAGTCCCATGCAACAATAAGTATTCTTTCTGGCATGCAAATCAGTGCTCAGTGAGCAGAACAAACTTACACTTGCAATGCAAACTGGTTTAATGCCATAGAAATCGTAAAGCCACCGTCCTCATGAGAAATTGGGCGTTCTGCTGCACACTAGAATGTTTAGGTAAGAATTAACATTAGCATTTGCATGCAAAAGGAAAATTTTAATTTAGATCAAGGTCTCCTACTGCATGAGAGAATCATACGACAGAGCACTGAGAACAGAAGGATCTAGTTAATGCAGATTTCTATGTTTAATTCAGGTAGCAGATTAACAGCAGCTACTTCTTGTATGCTCGTCTGAGCTTGCTGAACAGCCACTCTCCATGGTAGAGCTTCTAACTCTTAAAGCCACAAGATGGAGCCAACACTTCTCAGGAAGAGGTGCCTGTACTATCCCAGAAATCCTCAGAACATTTAGTACACAGAGCCACACCAGTGAACCGCTCTGGTTGGGGCAGAACACTGGCATTCATGAAGGCCAAAGCCAAGCTATGTATGTGCAATCACTCTCCAGTTTCATTCTGTTACAACTTCAGGCAGGCTTGCTCCTCACAAGCATCTACTGAGTATCTGAAGAAAAAGGTCCCGGTCTAGGCTTTGTGTACAGCTACTGTAACAGAGCTTCTGCTCAGAACCCTCTCCTGCCTCCTACACAATGCTCTTCATGCTTTCTCTGCTGTAGAATATTTAAAAAATACTTCACTGGAAAAGAGACCTACATAAACCACCACGGCATTCTGAAATACAGGGTGACCACCAGGCAAGCACTATGTAAACAAGTTTATGTAAATTGCTGTAATCCTTGGCCAGAAGTCCTCAGCTAGGGGATGTTCTGCTCCATACTTGTACAGCAACAGTGGCAGAACCTGCACCCAAAATTTACTGTGAATTCCATTTCCATGCCACTCCAAGTTGTGGCATAACAGTGCAGCAAGTCTGTCCTGAACCATCCTGCCTCACAAGCATCTAACGTTCTCTGCTGTAGCTTGTTCATCGTAAATCAGCACACAGGATGGAGTCTGGCACATTCTAAAGACTAAGGATCAATACCACAGAATCACAGATTGTTAG
>WEIS01003937.1:0-16614 GCA_013389965.1 Todus mexicanus | reverse complement strand
TGAGAAAGGAATCTGCCCATCTGGCAGGAGATGGAGGGGTAATAGCTCCACTTACTTTTATCTCCTGTTCCTTTCATCCAGAACATATTGCTGCAACCGAAGTTCATACAGCTATTGGCAATGATATGAACATATTCGATTTTTTTCCTCCCATTAGGTTTTCTTGGAGGACAGGAAGCAATTTTACCTTCTGTCATGCCATTTATCTAAGGATAAAGGAGGAGGGATGTAAACCTGCATTAAACTATCTTTGCTAACAGAAATCAGTTGTCCAGCAATATCTGTTTGATGTGTCCAGCTGATGGAAGAGATACAGCACAAACTAAGCTGACGCTATATTTTCCAGGCTGTTAGCCAAATTCTATCCATCTTATGGTACAAAAGGGGGTCTGTACAGTCAAAGGGCAGAAAAAGGAAGGTTTGCCCAAAGGGCTAATCAGAGCGGTAGTCTAGCTTAGGTGCTTTGAAAGCCTAAATGTGATGGATGTGGTAGCAGTGGACACTCTCCGTTTAGAAGATTCTTAAACTAGTGCACAGCTGTTGTAATACCTGTGTCTTTCCTTCTTATCCATCTCTTTCTAAAACCATTCATCCCTAAATAGTCCTGCATGAGGAATGGAGAGGTTTCTGTTTTCACTTATCAGATGATTTCCAGGAAGCCTCCTAGTAGCCAGCAGAGTATAGCAGACTTCTTAGGCTGACCTAATCTGCACAAGGAAGTGGCTGGATCCCACCGGAACAACCTTTTCCTGGACATTGTCTTCAGCATTTATGATAGCTTCTTCAAAGCAGATAGTCTAGCCCAGATCACAAAAAGTGAAAGTATTGTTTTGACAGTACTGTCCAAAAATGCCTTTTGAGTACGTGAACCTGTGAGATCAAGGTGTATATCATTAACCGAACAACATTTAAATCTCCTTTTCCTTCAGATAATTCAATCCACCCCCTATTCCCATCAGGAGGGTAAACAGTGTGAGATGAGGAAATGATTCTGAACCTTGTTTGTAAGCGCTTGTAAGGCAGATTGAAAAGTAGGGGATCCTGTTATGGAGTTGCGTTGCTAGAGAACAGCTGGAGAATCTGTCCCTTTGTACTGCTATGTCATGTACATTCAGCTCTTGTGACCTGAACATGTGCAGCATGTTATTTCCTCCATTTGTCCAGTGAGCAACTGTAGTGCCCTGAAAGGTTGCAGATATGGCTGTAAAGTTTGTGTGAATACTTGCTTAGCCACGTGCGTCACAGCTATGTGAACCTGACTCCTCCTTGAAGTCACTTAAAGGAGGGACAGGACTTTCTATCAGTCAATGCACCTTTAAAATAAGAATGCAAGCACCCACCTCAGCATAGGAATACGCAGGCTAGCTATAATCTGGGCCAGTGGGCCATATCCTGTAGCCAGAGATGTGTATGACAGTGTTTCCTGCTTTGCATATCCCAGGCTCTTGATTTTCAGTGGCATCAGCATTCAGTGCAAGTCTGCAAGGAGGCTCAGCCTCCTGCAGATTTTACCACACATGCCTCAGTTTGGCTTTTGCTAAGTATTAGGCATAAACTGTTTATTTATTCTGCCTCTTTATTCCTTGCTCCTGAAGGTATGATCCGTTTCCACAGACGTCAGCAGTGATATTCCCATTTGCGTCAGCGTGCCATGGCAGGGGCAGGCAAAAGTTGCTCCCGTGGCTCTTCTGAGTGTGTCTGCTCCCTGAATAATGAGTGATCTGTTCCTTGTTCCCTGCACGTGCCACGCGTTCAAGGTCTGTTGTTTAGTTTTGACTGGCCTGACAGGCTATGAAACGTCACTTCTCTTTGACTGGATCAATGTAGCATTTAGGAGCAGACATCTAGTTTGAATATTCATAGCAAATGTGCTTAAAACACTTTCCAAGACAGTTCTTCAGTACTTTCACTCTGAAAACACTGTTGCCAGCAAACTTGTTCACTAGAACACTGACAAGAAAATACAGAAAAGGTGAAAATATAATTAAATACAAGTCCTTTAAAACTGGAGGGAATGGATTAATTAATATTGCTGTAAAGTATTTGCAGTAACCTCACAGATGTCTCTCTTAGACTTTGTAGACTTTGGATGAACTTGGCTCAGAAGCACTTTTTTTTTTTTTAATTTTGCTTTTTATTAAGTTTTTGAACAACACTTTACAACCAATAATAAAAAGGAATATTAAATCTCATACAATCTCTCATAGCCTATAAAGAAAAAATGTGCTGTATCCTAATATATCACGCTCTCCAGGAAAGTGTTGGTACCTTAGAACTGGGAATGGGTCTGCTCCCCCACCCCTATTTCAGTTCTTCCCTTCATTTTGTAGTGTAGGAGTTTTAGGTTTGTTGATGTGTATTCCTACAGCTTTCAGTGAGATAACCAGAATTTTCTGTGCTCTGTCATTTATTTACAAGATGGGATAAATCATCAGGATGTGTCTTGGGAGATTTCCACCATTACAGACCTCAGAAACCTCATGAGAGGAGCTCATCTCCCAGAGCTCTTGTCTTACTGAGGTCAAAATCTTGTAAGAACATGGCTATTCTAAAGAATTCAATGTGAACCCGATGTTAGCACTGATTTAATCTTGCTCATAAACTTCAAACTCAAGCCAAAACCTCTCTACATGCGGATAGCAGGAATGACAGCTTGATGGATCTGAAACTTTAAGGGTTGTGTACAATTGGGATTGCTAAGCAGGATGAGAAATATGTAGAACCTTGGATAGTCCTGTAAGGATATATAAGCCCTTCACAGGCTTGTCAGATGAAGAGCAAATATGGATTTATGTGTTAGGATGAAGGAAACTAGAACATTCCTACCAATGAAGGTTAGGAAACCTCTTACATTTTCTCCAATGAATTGCATGCCTGCATAAGCCAAGAGGATTCAAAATCAATGTTCTGTGTGCCAGGAGCCGTAGCCTTCAGAGAGTGCAAGTAGTTCTGGGAGATCCCTGAAAAAGAGTGAGACCTTCAGGAAATGAAGAGTATTTTTAGCGATTTTGGTTTTGTTTATTTGTTTTTACAGTTAAACAAAATTAAACCAAACCCCTAGCTTGATTTCTCCTCGTGCATTAGTCTGTGGTAATTATTGCTATTAATAGAACTGTGAGCACTCAAGGTCCCAAATGTGTAAAGGCTTGTACAGCTTTTTTCCATGACTTTTGGATCCAGAACTGACAAATAACTGTCTGCAAAGTTAAAGTTACATGTCTTTGCAGGATTTGGGCATGAGAAGGGGTTTGTTTTAAGAACCCAAACAACACAAGGGCTGACAGAAAACATTAAAGTAATTCTCTTTATTCAAACTTGATTCCTGATCATTTGCTATCTTTGAGGCTGTCTAGCTAAGCTTTGTACAGGAGAAAATACTAAGGAATAATAAGTGAATGACAAAATCAATCAAAGGCAGGAGAGAAAATCTTCTTCTTTATGATAAGTATCAGTTCTGTTTCTGCTGTGTTGGCTTTATCCAAAGCCTACTCTAATCAATAATATCTTTCTCTTTACTTCAAAGAACTTCAGGTGAAAGCCTGTTGCTGCACATGGTTGTTTTCAACCATGAATCTCTGAGCACAGCTGTACTGTACACTGGGCTGCAGTACAGCAGTCCTGGACCTTGTGCTGTGCACAGTGTCCCGCAATAGTCCTAGCCCAGGTCTGCCACCGGCATAGCCATGTGGTTCCACTGTGCTGACAAAGTTGAGCCTTTCTGTAGGAACATCTTATGCCATTGTCCTCGGTACCACCCCTGGTTCAAAGAGAGGATGTACAGTGAAGGGCATCTCAGGAGACATCAATACCACCAGCCCCTTAATAAGCTGCAACTTAAGGGGGAGTTACCGTAAAGAAGTAAGTGCACTTGCATTACAATTGGTTTTGGCTGAACAGCCCAGCCAAGTTGGTTGGGAAGTTACTTGTTTTCTCTTTTAAAAACTTCCAATCACCATCTCATCATGTGCAAGGACACACCAATCATTCATGACCTTGAAAAAGGCAAAGAAAATTGTAATTGGTGTTGGTAGGTACTTGTTTTTAAGTTTCATAGGGAAATGCTGCATTTTTTAATTACTGCAGAAAAGAGACTTTAAAGAAAGGGACGAAGAAGTTAAATTGTGAGTAAAAGTAGAAGAATTTTGCAAAAGGAAATGTAAACCTTTAGGGGAAAAAAATTCAACTGTATATCCTTGCTGTATCTCTAACTGTTGGAAGAGGACGTGGGCAACTGCACAGGGATCAGTCTGGCTAGTTTTATATATGTACATGTGGAACAAGTCTCTTTTCAGTCTCTGGGCAGGCATGGGGAAAACACATGACTTTTAAGGAGCAAGAGCTGGTGGGACAGAAATTACACCTAGGCAGGGAATAAAACTGTTGCCGAATCTTCCAAGAATCAACATTTTGGATTTTCTCTGAAAAGTTTAGGTGAAATGTGAAACTGGGATGTTTAGGTTCTTACGCTGTAGATGGTCATCCCATGTGTTTAATAACTAACAACTAGGCTGGGATTTCGAGTGAAGTCCAGGTTTGCAGGTGCCCAAACTAAATGAAAATTGTCTCTGAAAACTATGGGGGAAGTGGATGATAATGAGGGTCAAAGCAAGGCTATGTCTGTGGCCCTAATGACACCACACAATTAAAGGTAGCTGTGGTATGTGAAAGTATTACACTAAAGAAAAACTTCAGCAGCCAGTGCTTTTGAAGGAAGGATACATTTTGAGCTTTGCCCTAAAGCTTTGTTGGAACCCCCAAAGCATGAACGAGGGGTTTCATGCTATTTTCAGGTCCAATATTTGAAAGTCTGGCTTTAAACAAAAGTCCCATCCTGTTTGTCATCTGCTAGGATTGGGTGGAAAGTAAAATAGGGGATTTTTGAGAGGGGTAGAGAACCAAACTCTCTAACTCAATGTTGTTTTTTCTTTCCATTCTCTCTCTAGAACTGAAAACACCTCCCACAAAACTTTGAAAAATATTTTGTGATAAATTCAAGTGCTGCTCAGGCATGGTTAGCCTTTAAATACAACCCTCATGCCACACTGTTAATTTATGTAAGACTGGGACATCCTGATTAAGAGAGTGATAGTATTAAGAATAAGAACAGTGACTTGTAAAGAATATTGAGGCAGCATCACAGAGCTGTTCTTCTGAAACATAAATTTTCATTAAAAAAATACAGTGCTTTCTTTGCAAGGAATTGTAGAGCACTTCAAAATGCTAATGACGTTATTAGTAGGTGATATATTTTGGAAATGGTAGACAAGGAAGAAAAAACATAATTTCCTCTAAATTTAGTATAAATTCTATTACCTCTGTTATTGTCCCATAGGCAAATGGCACAGCTTTCCTAAAGCATCTGCTTTCTAGATTATATGGTACAGTTTGTTCTTTCAGAGCCCTGTATTGTTTCTATGGAGATTGGTGCAAACTCTGAGCTCTTCATAACTATACAGGGATTTTGAGGTAAAATAAAAGAGAGAGGGGAAGCTGGGCATCTACATACATACTTAGGTACCAGTAACTTGGAATCAGCTGGTGGATCATGTGCTCCATGTTTAGATTCCAGGAGGTGAATGCCAGGCTTCCATGTTTGGAAAGTCTTGGCCAGGCTCTGCAAGTTGTTTACTGATTAGCTGTATTTTATCTTGATTCCTGCCTCCTATTTCCTTCTAGTTAAGAGAACTCTTGCAGCTATTATCAGCAATATTTTTACACATCAGTGATGAGGATTTTAGTGGTCCTGGTCCCTTACTGTGAAAAACATATCCTGTGTTACTGCACAGCTACCATAAAAAGCAGGTTAGGGTGAGGAAGCGGTGATATTCTTGCATTGCAGGGAGGAGATGGGGGTACAGATAGGTTACATGGTGCTTTGTTTGGAGCCTCTGGTAGAACTGGGAAGTGAACTCTGACCCTGTTTTCTTGTTTGAATATCTGTAACCCCAGAACAGCTCTTCTACCTTCATCTCCCTCACAGATTTTATTAGCATGTGGCTGGACCTTGGTGTCCCAATGACTCATGGTAATTATTCAGCAGCGTCTTGCAGGACTTGGGTGCTGGAAGGATTAGATCTATTCTACATAATTTATATAATTTACTTTTCAAAGTCAGAAGGGAAAAGGAACCCCTAAGTTTTGATTAGACACTAAATTCATTATTTCATATTAGAATTGCCTTCACCAGAGGACCAAGGATACTCGTTTGCTTCAGTAACGAGAGCTCCAAAGGGTACTAATTTAGTAAGACTATTGACTGTTCATTACTCTGATGTTGCTCAAATAGCTGAGAGCATGTGTGGTGTTTAATGTGATCTTAAACATTACTATCTACGGTAAATCAGAAACAGGGCACAAGTGCTATAGCTGCTGTTTAATGATGTATGAAAAAGCTGCCTGGTAAAGTGTACCATTAAGAAAAGCTAAAACCAGTGCTGAACAAAGACCTGATGAAATATTGATACCTTTGCAGCCAGTATGATTCCTTCTTACTTGGAAAGTGACTGAAGTCTGGTTTTCTGAAAAATCGCACTCAACTTGAGCAAAGCAATGCAATCAGACAGATGGGAACAAATTATCTGTTGGGAGGGAAGGAGGGTAGAAACACAAGGAAAAAATACAATTAGTCTTTAATACATCAGCGTTTAATTTATAATCAGGAAGACTTCCTGTTCCACTGTTATTCCCTTTCTGATGAAACACTGATCCTCCGCCACCCCATCCACAACTCTTTCCTCTACTTTGGGGAAGGAATCCACTTAGAAAAAATAAATTAGGAAGACCGTCCTTTTTAAAAGATTAACTAAAGGCTAGAGACTTCACCCCACCTTTAAAGAGTGTGAAAAGACTGATGTTTGGAAAAGCTCTCCCAGGTCAGATGCCATCATTTCCAGNCCAGTGATGTGCATCCACATTCACTAGTATTTTGACATAAAGCTGGTGTTTGAGCTTGTGGACCTGACCCCAGGAATGGTTGCTTAATTTATTTTAAGCTAGCAAAGCACTTCGTCAACGCTTTGTGAACCAGCACTCAAACATTTGTGCAAATTAAGCTATTTTTATTTTACTTTCCATTTCTTTCTTTCATTTTTTCCTCCCTTCCACAAAACTTGCGCTTTTGTGTAACTTGGGCTGTGGTGGGTCAGCACTGTTTTTCTTTTCAACTGCTGTGAGTGTCTTGTGTGAGATGATGAAAGTTTTCATAAGTCAGGGTCCTATTGTAATTGTGGAAGCTCGCAGGGATTGAAGTACCTGTGCTTAGTGGTTAGAGCATCCCTCCCACACCATCATCTTCTATAGCTTGTGTTGGGGGATACCTGAGGTTTCTTCTGTCCAACCACTGTGTATGGGTTTGTTGGTCCCATAGAGCAGTGTGGCTCCTTGAGCCTAGAAAGAAAGGAATAGAAAGCTGAGAAGGCACCCAGAAATGGTTAAAGCAAGGAGTTTAAAACAACAGGACCAAAAGGAAGTGCTTTTTCACACAGAGTATAATGAAGTTGTGCTACTCTGCTACTCAGCAACACAGGATGCTGAAGAGACTTGAATAATAAATTGATTCAAAATAAATAAAATAATGGGATTAGGCAACTTTATTAGAAGAGGTCCATTGGTGCTTATTAATGAAGTAGGTGGAACCTCCAGGTTGGGAAATCCTGGACCCATTGATTTTAGGAAGCAGGACACTGTAATCAGGAAAGGATCTTCCCTGGCCCCATTTTTCCCCCGGGTTTCTATTACTGAGGCGTGCCAGCGGCAACTACCAGGTTGAGGGACCTCAGGCTGAAGCAGAGCAGCTCTTCTGCTGGAAATGGCCTGAAACTATGAGCTTGATTCAGTCAAGTTGAAACCCACAGGTCTCTGCTTGGAGAGGGAGGTTGCCATCTGCACAGAGCACAAAACAGTCCCTCATATTTCAAGATTTGACGAGTGTCTGCAGAGAGCCTTTGCTCTCAGCAAAGTCTCAGCGGTTGCTCCAAACTTCTAATATTGGGGGAATAAAGGCTGGACACGTGGTTATTCATGTTCAGCGTGGTCTTCCTCCACTCTGTTGCTATGAGAAGCCTTGCATATATCTTCTATAGATGTGTACGATGCACGTGTGTATATATATATATATATATACACTGACTCTGGCAGATGAACAAGAATTGAGAATCATGCTCTCAGTCTGTGCTCCAGCAGCATTTCAAGTTATTCGAGGCTACAGCATAACTTTTTTACAAGTGGGTATTTTAAAACTAAGTAATAAAAGAGATTTCAGAGATAATTGATGTAAATCTGTGGTATCATGCAGGAAAGTGCCCTGAAGAAAGACCCTGAGCCAGGCAGCTTATTGAGATTGTAATTAACTCACAAAGAGCAGGTGAGGGGAGGGACAAGCCTCCAGCCTTTTCACTCTTCTCCTTAAACAAAGGAGACCTTTACAAATACGTGTGTATTAGAGCCTTTGGTCTGCAAATTTCTCTCTCGCTCACACCATCATAAAAGATTCAGAGGGCTGTATCTTTTTGATTACTAATTTATGCTGTTTACAGACTGCGTAAGGGGAAAAGAAGAAAAGCTCTGAAAACTCTCAGAGCCGTGCTTTGCTATTAGGAAAAGCCAGCATTTGTCAGACAATGTTATTCAGCCTGATCCAGGACATTGTTTAGCTGGAGAGGAAGGACCAGTCTGAAAGCGGGATGTTCTCCGGTGAGGTAGTACCCAGTTCAGCGAAGTGGGTTCTCAGGAAACAAAAGGTTCTCAGGGGGCAGGATGTGGAAACAATGATGAGTTTGGGAAATATGTGCTGAACAAGACCAGATAGGAGGAATTATCTTTGGTCAGGGCTCCTGGAGATGCTGGTTTCACTCCCAGTTGTGGGAAAGGCTTGTGTTTTTAGCTTTGACTACCTTCTTACTATCTCCTTCCTTGGACCAACCTGAGGTTGGCCAGGCACAAAGCACCCTCCCCCCCCAAATAGACTAGAGCCATGATGTCCCACTTGTATTTCTTAGAAATCAGAAAATATTTTGTATACTTTGTGTGTGTGTCCACCAGCTCCTGGAAGCAGGGTAGCGTTTTGCTCTTGCTCTGACATAAGGGTGCAGGTATTCTCATCATCTGCTCTGTTCTGCTCTGCTATAATCCCAGATATTCATTTTTCAATAACAAGCCTCTATTTTCAAGTCAAGGTGTGGAAGGAGTGTAGGTCCAAGCCCTTCATGAGACCCATCTGGGACCTCTTCAGCTTCATTTTTTTTTTTTTCCTTATTGCTTTTTTCCTTTCCATTAGCCAAGCAAAAACCCAGCTTGCCTCCTCCCACACCAGTGCAGTCACCAATGTGTTGTAGCTCTACACATTATCATACCTTTGCATCTTTTTCCTGAATTTCTTTAACTCATTTGGTCATCTAAATAAGTGAGCCAAGCTTTTCCTTCCTTGCCTTGAATGGATCCAGACACCCTTAAATTAAAAAAAAAAAATGGCATTGGGGTGCTGTCACTACTTGAGAAAAGCCAGAGGAATCAAATTAAGACCATCACCATCCCCAGTTCACACATTTGTCTGAAGGAAAATTGAAAGTTCAGCACCATGACTGAAAGATGGAGTCCCAGCTTGACATCTTCTCTTCTTAAAAAATGCATCTCAGTGATTTGATAGATCACAAGGATCCCTGCCTCTGAAACAAAGGAACTGGAGATGCTCTTTCGCTGGTAATGTAAGATAGGAGCCACAGCAAGCTCATTGATGATGTCATCCTCCATTAGGCACGTAAATAGTTGCACTGAGATCACTCGCTTAAGGTTAAGCTTGAATGCTGGCTACACTGAGGCTCAGACAAAGCATTGTGGAGAAGCTGTTTCCACGAGGACATGAAAATGTAAATAAAATCAGAGTCATGCTTTGAAATATTGGTGCCTTGGTGACAAATATAATTTAGGGTACAGAATATAGGTTTCTGTTAGCACATAAGTGGCTTCAGCTGCTCTTGAGTCTGTAGTTCGTTCACTTGTAGCCAGGCAGTCTGCAGGTATTCCCAGTTTTGTTCTCTTTAACCTGCAAGAAGTACCATTTAATGATCATCAGACTTAACCAGCTTCATCAACAATTCACTTTTCTTTTTAAAAATCAAAGGAGCTTAGAGAAACATTTTATTAGAAATGAAAGCTGGCTTTGACATCTGTAGCAGAACTAGGAAAGTAGCTGTTGTAAGTAGATCTGTTATTTGCTTTTCTAAAAGTTTAACAGGACTCAGTGATCAGGCCTGAAAATTTGCACCACGCCTCCAAAACGTGCTAGTTCCCAGACACCCGCACACACGAAAATCCACCCGTAATGCCAACACATGCTTCTCTAGTTCAGAATAACCTTCTTCCCTGAAGGGCCACGTGCATCAAGTGCCAGTACATAACAGCTCATGTAACTGAATTTTAAACTCCTGAAAATAGCAGCTTAAATTGGAAGTGCTGACATAGGCTTAGTGACAGCAGTGCCAGTTTAACAGTTGTATGCACTATGGAGTGTTCTTGCAGCATTCCTGATTTGAAAGACAATCTGCGCGTGGTATAGACTAGTATGGTTAAAAAAAAAACCCCAAAATAAAAAAAAACTGGGGAGGGGGGGAAACCCAACTGTAGTCTTGGCTGACAAACTCTGTCAACCAATGCAATCTGTGCTCCTGATGTTTACTGCTTGAAGCTAAATAGGATATTTAGCCAAATTTCAATTCCTGCTACAAATAAAGCTCAATTTGTGTGTGCCTGTATGTGTGTGTGAGAGAGATGATTGCTCATTTAAATGACAACTTTATATATGATAATTACAGTCATTAATGAATACACACTTATTTTACCATAGATTACAAGGATAAAAGAAGATCGCCCAAGAATCACGTTCTGGTATAGTCTAGAGTCAATAAGAAAATTAGTCCAAATACTATCCGGAAAATTGTTCTCAAATAATGCCCTAAAGGTTAAAGGAACAATGGGTGTAAATTCAATGGAAGAAGTTTTAAAAACACACTAGAGGTCACTGTTGCTACTTGAGCAAAAGCTTTTTCTGCTTCCTTTTAGTTGAAGACACTAAGATCAAACATTTCAGCAGAAAAAAAAAAAAGTACTTCTGTTTCTATATATTTCAAAGCATGTACAGTTTGATATCCTGAAAAAATAAACAATATATTGATATGGAACAGATGGCCATGGTATGATTGTGGAAATGGTATGGACTGTGTGAATGAAGAACTTGGAGTCACAGGACAATACAGTTCTATTTGGTGCAATCTCTTTCATACAAATGGCGTCCCCAAACACTTTATAGCTTGTAGCATTAAATAATATAGCTTTAAATTACAGAGATAAATAATCAGGGGGAGAGAAATTAAATGTTATGGGCAAGGGACAAAAGAAATGTTAGATATCTGAAAGCTGCACGAAGGCATAAATTGCAATTCAAAGCTGAAGATAAATGAGGAAGCCAAACAATTAAGTCTTGTAATGCAAGAGAAAATACTTCGGTCTTCCCAAATTATTCATGAGCTGGGTATTAAAAGAGAAGCAATCGCTTCGTGTCATAAATACAGCCCTATGCCTAAATGTATTTATAAATATGTGTGTGTAGTGCATGTGTCTGTTTATGTATATTTATATCTGAAGAAGAAATCCCTCAGAATGTCCTATGGCGTAGACACTCAGTATAAATGCAGGACTAGACTATGGCATGTTGCATTTGCTACAGCCTTTAGCAATTAAAAAGAGATGGATTTACAGGAACATTTTTACTCATTGATACGGAGACTAAAATCGTACACTTCATACAATACGAATATTACCATGGACTTTTAAAGCAGAAGGTGAAATGTTCCTGCAGAATGCAGATCTCTTCTCTGAGATCTTGGCTGCTTCTTGAATGCCGTTAAAATTCAGCAGACAACCAGTTACTCTAACAGCTCAAGGAATTCAGCTACTGGTGTAAATAACAGTAAGTAATGCAAGTAAGCAAGAAAGCAGGTAGATGGAATATTTTCCAGGAACTTTGTTCTGTGTTTGGTCTTCAAGGTCTAATTATCACATCATTTTTTCAGAGCTGCCACTGAATTGCATAAAGATTTAGGGGGTTGCCCAGGGACGGTTGCTATATCTGATGAGTCCTTTGCCTGTTAACGTCATTGGGATCAGAATTTCCAACTCTATGGGAACAGTAGATGAGCTTGAGATACTTTTCCATCTTTCCCTCAGATAGTCATTTTGAAACCACATGGATTTTACCTCCATAGATCCATCGCTCTTTCAAGCAAGGAACTGAAGGATTATTATCTCATACCTGCAAATTCTATCATTTTTAGTGATAAAGCATATCTTTTGCAAGTTGTCTGTCACCTTACTGACCCTTTTGTCTGTATGCCTGGGATTTTCAGTTATCTGGCAGCCCACTGAACTACTGCACTGGCTCGCTGCAGGGTGTCTGGACAGTGGGCCACTGCTGCAGGCACACAGACTGGCTCTGTATCTCTTGTCTGTCAGTGGCCTGGTGTCGCTCACTTTTGGAGGTCTTCACATGTCAGCAGCTCAGGATTATCCCCAAAATACAACACTGAATTACAGGACTTGGAAAGTAACAGCAAGAATTTATATGCATGTATTCTGTATCTATACAATATCAATTTATAGATTTAAGACAAGTCAGGGCCATGTTAAAGCCTCAGGCTGTTCTATCTTTTTTTTTTTTTCTTTCTTTCTTTTTTCCCAGGGTTGTAATACTATTTTTTTCTCTTGCTGAGCCAGTTTCTTCTTATAGCATTAGGCATGGCCCTGTCTTTTCATGTGACTCCACCCAGACCT
Organism: Todus mexicanus; assembly: GCA_013389965.1. Classification (NCBI taxonomy): domain Eukaryota; kingdom Metazoa; phylum Chordata; class Aves; order Coraciiformes; family Todidae; genus Todus; species Todus mexicanus. The sequence continues at coordinate 3,792 of WEIS01003937.1, read as the reverse complement.
GCAGTGTGTTATATTTAGACATTTAAAACATTCCCTCCTACCAGGGCAGCTTTATTATGAAAATGTGGGAAGTTTCTTTGGGTGAGGATAGATTAGCAACTGCTGAGGGACATCGGACCAACATGGTCAGTTTTCCATGGTGGTATTTGTGTGGTTGTAATTTTGTCCTTGGCCATCTTTGGACTGAGAAATGCTCTCCATTCTAGAGAAGGCAAGACTAATGAGCGAAGCTGGGAAAGAAAACGGCAAGTCACCCAAACCAGTACATACGAGCTGGGATATCAGATGCTTAGTCCAAGACACTTTAGAGAGATCTTATTTTGAGAGAGCTCTGTGGAAACCCAGCTCCAATAGCTTCTTGTGGCTGTGAGCTTATACTGGATGTGGCCTGAGAACAAGGTGTGAGGGGAGGAGGGAATAAATAACTTACAAAGTTCAAGTGTCTGCCTCTGATTTGCCTGTTTACATTGTCTTTGCATTGCTCTTTGACTATGTAACACCTGGCCTCGAATCCTTTCAGTTGGTCTTGAACAGAGCTCTTCTTGTCAAAGCTAGTAAAGAGAAGAGGATCACTAAGGCAGAAAATACACGTTGCAAGAGGACTTCTCCTCAGTTTGGAGTAAGAATGAGAGATACTATGGAATAAGAAAGGCTCAGTTGAAGGTCCTTTCCTTTCTCTCTAAGAGGAAATACAGGCCAAAGGGTAAGATGTTTTGCCATTAGCTCTCCAAATTTGCCAGCAAAGCCCTATCTCTCCTTTCTTTCAAGCCCTTCGTCGAATTCCATTCCTTCCACGCAGCCTTCAGTGCATCTTACAACCAGAGATAGAAAATCTTCTATGCTCTTTCCTTTCTGTCATTCACGTTACATCTCTGCATATCAGCTGTGGACGTTTGTTACGCAGACACCTTCTCTGCTTGTGTGTCAAAACCAACACCAGGATATTGTGGTTGCCAGTGAATTACACTGTATGGTCCAGCTGCTTGAATTGGGAATCAGCTCTTAAGTGAGCTGGTGAATTCCCAGACTTGCTACCAGGCTGGGCAGGTAATTTGCTCTTTCTGTTTTCTCTCCCATATTATTTTTGTGCTCTAAATTCTTTAGAATGGGGAATATCTGCTACTCTGTGAATACACAGCTTCTAGCATAATAGCTGCTAGATGTTACTACAATGAGTATTATAAATAACTGGAAGATGATTTGGTATTTTTAAGGACTTTTATTTCCTTGCCAGCCTTTTTTTCCCTGATTTTTTTCCCCTTCATCTATTCAGTGATTGCTTTCTCTGAATAAGAGCAGAATCTTACTTTCTTTATGAAGCACACAATGAAAATGTGAAAACTCGAGGTACTGCCTCGATATTATTGAGAAACAATAAAAACATGTACTGGTATCTAGCAATCACTGCATGTGAGGGAGAGAGAGACAGGAAATAAAAAATCATATTGCATGCCCTTACTGAATAAATACTAGTTCTTCAAGGCACTGTATTATCACAAAGCACTTAAGAAATCTGAATTATTATAGCTGAACCAAACTTGCTCAGTTCCTTCCCTGTCTCAGCTGCTAATGTTATTTTAATCAAAGATTTGATCAACAATATTAGGCAGATAGTTAGCAGTGAAAATTGACACATACGCTTCTCACTGGGGAAGAGATTATTATTTTTAAATCTGCATTTAGTTTCCCACTACCCAGAGTGATTTCTTTGGAGATGAGCACAGCAGCCAAAATGTACTGTGCTCTATCTCAGAGGCAGTAGAAATAGTCCCAGAAACTTGTCTCAGAGTAGAGGTTTGAGGTTTCTGAAAGAAAACAATTTATGACAGTTTTAGCGTGTGGAGGCTGAGAAGCTTTCCACTTGACAGCTTCAGGTCTCGGGTGAATGGCGTTGGACGAAGGCTGTTTCTCTTGCAATTGGATTCATAGGATAAATTGTAGTATTAGCCTTTTAATTAAACCTAGGTAATGGAAAATTAGAACAGCCACTTTGGGGATAAGAAACATTTGCTTCATTGGCCCTGTTTTCCCCTCACAGCAGGGTAACTCAAGTGAATATTCCTGTTTCCTGGGAGTGTCAGGGAAGACATGAAGTCTAGGGGGGCCAAGGTTCTGCTGTGCAGAAGCTAGCCCAGGTACTAGAGGCAGCCCTTTCCCTTTCCTGCCTGTTTTTCTGCCTTTCCTAGCTCACTCAGGCAGACAATGTAGCTGAACTGTGAAGAGCATCTGCCCATCCCTCTTGGGAAGAGCTTCCACCCTCTCATGCCACTGCTTTGGCCAAGCCAGAAAGCTCTGGAGCAGGATACGGGATTTCAGTTCCTCTGAATAGCCAGCAGAGAAGCCTTAAATCACCACAGTGCATTCATGTCCAAGTAGGTAGCATGGTCCAGAATTCATATAATAGAGCTGAATCGTGATGGCACAAGACATTTAACTGATGTCAAATTTGAATCCTCATTAAAAAGAAGTGTTTTCTAGTCTGTACTAGGCCATCCATTCTGGTAATCTCATTCAATATTTCTTTTATTGTTGAAAGAAGATGTAGATTAATGACAGAATGAATCCCAGTAGAAGAACGCTCTCCTTATAAGGCAGGCTTGGGGGAGAGATGGTGGAAATTGTAACATAGGACGATTTTGTTGGCAGAGAAAGTTGCATTCATACCATTTATATTTGAAAAGCCTTCACCCAGGTCAGCATAGTTCAGCCAAATTAACTTAATCTGGATAGATGGAGCTGAGGATTGCTTGTCAGAAAAAGACCTAGAATGGCACATTGTAACTTAGTGCTACGTTTTAAAAGTGACTCTCAGTGACTGTGGCAGATCAGTTCAGACAAGGGGAGTGGATGGGACAGGTACAGAGAGGACTCCTCGTGCTGAAGCTCACTAGCAAAGGGATGAAAAGGTCTGAACGTCTGTTTGTTCGGCCCTCTCCAAGCTAGTCCGCCCCGACTTGTTGCTGCCTTTTAGTGAAATATGGTCGTGGTTCTTGATGGTCTTGAATTAATACACAATTTCACTAGACAAGTGAATGTTCGCTATTTGCACTGCTGTCAACACATGATGTTTAGTGAGATTCCTGTGATGATTTCTAAAGCCTCAGGCTCTGGAGTCACATGAACATAGACTCATCCTTAGCTTCTTGCAAAAAAACCTCCCAACAACCCAACCATAAATAAAAGCTTTGATCTTCACAAGCATAGAAGAAAAGGACAAAACTGCTGTGCCAAGTTGCCTGTTAAAAACAATGCATGGCAAATGAAAACAAACAATTTATTTATAACAATGTACAATCTTAAAACTCCTCTCATCACAGAGAGAAGAAGCTGGTGTGGTTATCTGAGAGGCTCAAAGCGACATAAAGCCACATTGTGTTGTAGAGAGGCTTGTGTTATCTAAGTATCTACTGGTCCAGTCACCTGTGGGTATTTAAGTGCTGTTTAATGTGTAGAACCAAGGATGTCCACATAGCCTGGCAGATCTCACTCATTGGCAAAGTCTGGGCTTGTTCAAGGCCACCCAAAACATCAGCAGAGAAAGGAGGTAGCACTTTCTGCTTCCTATTACCCCTCTGCTAGAGCAGTTACCTGGGAGGTGAGAGATCCCCCTCTCTCTACCTGGGGGTATCTGTGCTCCCATCTCCTTTCTGTCCTATACCTGCTCTCTTGGGCAGGTAACCATGTACTCCCAAGTACGAGGCTGCATTGTTGAAGCTGGTGGAGATGCAAGGTTTTGTTAACTTTTCATTGACCTGTGGAAAGAGTTAGTATGACCATAATCCAGAGTGTGGG
>WEIS01003936.1:1430-26568 GCA_013389965.1 Todus mexicanus | reverse complement strand
CACCCTCATAGTAAAGATCTTCTAAATCTAAAGTCTAAATCTACCTTTTTCTAGTTTAAAATCATCATTCCTCATCCTATTTCTACATGCCCTTGTAAACAGTCCCTCCCCAGCTTTGTTCTAGATCCCTTGGTTGTTACAAGCTTATCTGAAGTTTATCAAGTAGCTAAACACTAGTTGGCCTTATCCAAATTAAGGGGAGAGGCTTATGTTTAAAGGCAGTATATCCACTACAGCTCAAGGAAGGTTACGGGAGGAGTAAGGGAATGGCACTATAGCTACCACTCATGGAGCTACCTTCTGGTCACAGAACAGTGATCGCCTCAGAGTAGAGCCTTGGTTTGCAGCCAGTGTGCAGCTCAACACCAACCAAATCTTGAGGTTTTCTTACACATTTTGTTTCGTTTTCTTTAAATTTTTTTCTCTTATGTTACCGATATTATCCTAAAATTAGAATAATTGCTAGCATAATGTACCTGAATTAGAACAGATGCACTGAATTCCCTATTTGCACCTGACACAAGCATATGAGGATCTATCACTCTACATGATTTACCTACACATCAAGTGCTTTAATGCAATTAAAGTACATACTTGTAACATGTTGTCGCTCCTGCAATGCATGGTAGTATTTTAATTACTAATTTTGCTGCCTGTAAGAGGAATAGAAGTTTATTGCATGAAATATTAAATACATTTTAAGTGTGTTTCTGTAATGAAATTTTTGGGGTGCTTAGAATCACAGAATGATAGGGGCTGGAAGGGACCTCTGTAGATCATCTGTTTCGACCACCTGCAAAGGCAGGTTCACATAGAGAAGGTCATATCTCTTATAAAAAGCTTGATACAGAAAGGCTGCATCCTCATGGTACATGTTAGCTTTAATCACTTGTTCCTCTAAGAAATGTCTGAACTAAACATATGTTTAATTATCCACGTAGCTACCAAGGCAATTACTGTGCAATGATTATAGAAAATTTTTCAAATTCATCTCATATATAAGCCAGGCTTTTTGCAACCAGAATAGAACAGCAGATAGAGATTAGCTTGTTTCATAAAAAAAGGACAGCTTACACAGTTGAAGTCATAATGCTAGGAAAGAGCAGATGTGGAATTAAATTACAGATTTCTTTTTTAATTTTTGGCACAAATTGATGTAAGTGGTAACTTACATAAGTGTAACTTGTATAAGTAACTTACATAAGTGTAGTCCCACTAAACATTAAGCAAGCTTGAAAAATGTATTCTCTTTCTACAGTTGTTTTCTTTTTCATTTTGGAAAAAGCACGTGAAATACATGGAACTAAAATTCATTTTTATATTTCAACTCATTCTTCAGGTAAGATAGTAAGAAAGACTATAGGTGGGCATGAAAATTTAGCAATCCATGCTAAAAAAACATTAATTTACTGCAAAACATTGGATACTAAGGAACATGAGAGTGATATATGGCTCAATTTGTTTTTTTTAAAAAGGTACATGCATCTCAATTCTCCTGGTCATTGTTGCCTTGTCTGCACAAAATTTGTATCCTCCCTTGGTTTAAGAAGAAAAAACAGGGAAAAAAAAGTCAAAGGTAAGGCTGAGTCTGGAAGACAGTAGAGGAAAGATAAGCTATTTACTAGAAAATGCCTCTGTATAGCTTAAACTATGTTTTTCTGAACTTGAAATACAATCAAGACAGGACTTAAACCCTCAGGCTGTCATTCTGTAGGAGAGAAACACTAGGCAGCTGTCAGTGGCTGCCAGGAGGAAGAAGGGTCTCAACACTGACAGGCATTTAAATAATTAAATAAATCAATAAATTTAATGTATAGTCTTGTCCTATTCAACAAAAGACGGAATGATGGGGAGAAAAAAATATCACACATTGTAAAGGACAACAGTGCAAAATGTGTCCTTCCTTATAGGCTTTTTTCTCCGTGCGGTCTATACCTGTGAAGTGAAAAAATAAATTCTTTGCACCAAAGATGCTGGTCTGAGTTATTTTCGAGCACAGATTTGCCAAGAAACAAGCCTGGGAATCTGACCTCCCCATTAACAGTGATTCCACATTACACTCTCTCTCATATCACTGGACCACGTAGCTTCCTCACGTAGGCAGGGTGTGCCTATGTCTTGGTTCTTCCCAGGACAAAGAAAATAAATTAATTATAGGCAAGATTAAAAAAAAAAAGTCACTTTCACTTGCATTAGTTAAGTTGGTAAATGAATCAAAGAAGTTAAGATTGGCAGCTTCTACAAAAGGGGTGTAAATAAGGAAATATTACTTCAGCTGATATCTCTCAAAAGTGACTAGAATATTTTTATCACTAGGACATATAATCTAAGTATTATTCATAAACCAAAGAAAATTTCACAGTCAAAGTACTGTAACATTTATTTTTAGGTAATAGGTTGGGGGTTTTTCCACTAAAACAGCCCTTTCACTTTTTCTTTATGATAAAAGTTAGCAAATAAAAGAACCCAGAAATGGGCATATATCCATGACAGCAAACTTTTGGTCCCTGCCTAGAGTTTTGACTGTTGCTCAACACTTCTTTGTCATTGTCTGGTTTATTTTATTACTGACTCTATTTATCCTCATTTACCTTGAGATCGTTCTTTCTGAAACACCACGGAGAACAGGAGTGAGCCAAACCCTTCACAATGCAGCTATTCACTGGGGACTCTGCTAAGCAGGAGCTCAAGGTTACTCATGTCAAGAAAGATTGAAGTAGTTCCTGCGGGGTTTGTGGATGATAACAGCATCCTTTCCTACGCTGCAGGAAGTTCACACCTTCAGCGTGTGTATCACCGCCCTGATTCTTCACTTCCTCCTCCAGAGCTGCAGCCAGTGAGGAAGGGCTGTCAGCAGCCATCGCACCCTCCTTTTTTTTGTTGCACTGAAAGCACAAGGCACTTTCTTCCCATTGCGCTGCGTGACAACTCCTGTGTTTCTCCAGGACCCTGTTCATGACAGGCAAACCAGTCCGAGCTCCTATCCACTTTTCCCCATCTCCTAGCACCCACCCAGCTAGGCAAACACAGCCAGGCAAAGCTGAGTTCGGCTGCAGCCGTCAGCCTGCACAGCAACGCCACTCCTGCTGCAGAGGCATGGCTGGGGCGAAGATGCAGACGCTTCATTTCCAGAATACATTTATCCTCCCAGGTTGGTTTGCACAAAGCAGCCTGTGTCCCTTAATTCTTTTCCACAGATACAATAACTTCACTGAATGCATAGCGGGGCCTCACCCTGAGCAGTGAACTTAATGTGACCAGCTTAGGGATCAAAGGTCTTACAGAGCATTTACAACAAAAAACAGTAGGCAAACAATATGACAAGAATGATCAAGCACTCAAGAACCACTTTCTACCAGTTCATTTGGTAGAATATAGTGTTTCCTATGCTCCCTACAGCCCAGAATATTTCAGGGGGGTGTCACGGTTTGGGGTCAGGGCACCCACCAAACCTGCAACAGAACGCTCTATCCCCCTCCCCACTCAAGAAGGGAAGAAAGGAAATAAAGGAGAGAGGCTTATCGATTAGGAAAGGAAACTAGAACAGCTTTACTAAAACATGAAAATAATAATAACAGTAATAATAAAAGGTAAATATATACAAATATATACAAAACCAATATCGAACCCAAACCAGGACAGGGGGGAAAAAAAAGTGCAGCATATTAATCTCCAATAATCAAGCAAGAAGGAAACACGTAGCCAGGGTAAGGATGACAGCTATTCCTGATGTGGGTATATTTAGGAGCTTTGTTGAACAGACTGCTACCCTGTGAAAGTCCTCCCTATATTTCCCCAGTGCAGCAGCTTAGTGCAGTTGTTTACTCATTTCTGGACTCCTCAGCACAGGAGAACAATTAGAGCCAGAACAGAGGCACTTCTCAGCTCAGGCTGGCAAAGTGATCCCCTGCCCTTTCCCTCACCAGAGGGGCAGTGACCTCATTCATAACCAACCACGCCATGGATGTCACACCAGGCACCACAACAGGAGGCCTGACCATCCGCTGAAGACAGCGCATCCTTTCTCAATGGGCAGATTCATTGAACTTGACAGCCCCCCTTCCCAGCCACGACTGACTGGCTTGGAATACATTCACTCACAGGGAGCAGGCATTGGCTCTGCTTTGGTATTTCTTCTCCAAGGTAGTGTCACTGGGGGCAGTGGTGTTAATGTTACATGTTGGTTGCTGACCATGATGGAAAGACCCTCAGACAGTTAGTCTTGACATCACTCTTCAGAAAACAAGCAGAAATGTTCATGGGGCTTTTCAACTTCGCAACAGCAAGTAATGGTCTTAATGGGTATCAAATGTTAGAAATGGCTGTGTAAGAAGCTTGTTTCCTCCTCCCAAATACTAACTGAAAAAGAGGCCCACGCTGCTACTGCTTCAGCAAGGCCCCCTGTCCTTTTTGGAGTCTCTGTGTGTACTGCCATACATAAACAGTTGTTAAAAAACCAAGTAGATTTGACAGACAGATGCAGCAATTTGAAATTTATAGAGCAGATTTTAATGATATATGGAGATTTGCAATTATTAGAAACAGGAAAGATAACAAGAATTAAAAGTAAACAAGATTTAGGACAGGTCTGAGACTTAGGACAAATTATTTAAATGTAACCAACCTATAAATAATTGCTTAATACCAAAGGAAGTTCTTTGAAACTTAAATTAGCAGCAGATTGAGAAGCTGAAACCTTCACAGACAAATATAGCATGGGTATATTGTATCCCCAAAACTGTTCTTGAAAACATCAAGGCAGAAAGGAATAGGGAGGCAGCCATTCACCATCTGACACGTATCATCTTCAGTAAAAGTGTTCTGAGAAGGATTTGCATGACAGGAATTCTCAACAGGTTTGCTATCGCTTAATGAAACATACTGCAAGTAGAACAACATTTGCAGCAGACATATTATCTAACCTAGGTCATCTCCTGATTAAATATATATAGATTGGAAGGAGATTAGTCATTAAACCAAATCGAAATACAAGCCAAGCTACAGCTTACACGGAGAAACTATATCCAATTAGCTTTGCAAGTGAGCTAAAGGCAGGCATTAAAAGGAAGGTAGTTCCAGGACACTTCTGCCAGGACATCCGGTTCAGGAAGCCTGAACACAGGCACACTCCCTCGCAGGTGTGATTTATAGTGCCCCATCCTGTGCCACAGGGCGAGTGTTGCAAACCTTGACAACTCCATAATTAGGAAACATGAAAAATGAAGGAATGAATTTAAAAATTTGAGGCAGGTAACAAAAAAGTTACTGTCCCACGCTATTTTAAAGCCAAGAGCTATAATCACAGGTATAAGCATCATCGTGGCCCCAGGTCATTCAGGGAGCGGGCTGAGCTCTCACTCCCGGCTGGTGCCTCAGTTCAAAGCCTGTCCCCAGAAACTGGACAGGAAGCATGACATAACCGAGCATGTACACATGACACATGGGCATCCTCAGCTAGATTAACTTAATACCATGTCTGGCAGAAGTGAAACTCTTCATACAGTCCTGATGACTGACATGGTATTTGCGAGCACAGCAAAGCTCGCCCAAGAAAAAGGGGAAGCTCTCCGGTGACTGAAAGGGATAGTGTAGGAATGAAGGCACCTAGCTAAGCAGCTAACTGATTGTGTGTAAGAATGATCCTGATGCACTCCGGCTGTCAAAACAACAGTATAATCACTGCCATCTCCCAAGTAGCTGCAGTTAGAAAGTCCTGAGTAAATTCAGTAATAGCAGGCACCAGGTGAAAAACTGGGTTGTGGACCCAAGCGCTGAGTCCAAAATTGCTCAAATTTCAGTGACATTGAGTTCTAGAGCTTCAGGTTGAATGAACCAAAATTTCAAAAATTTGAATATTTTGCTCTAATATTTACAAAAGCTCCACTGCACTTCAAGGAGCACTTAAATTCCCCATTTTACTCCACGAGGCAAAATTCCACTACCCATTTTTTTACCAGTAGTAGAAGACTCCTATGAAGAACTACTTATTTCATCTGTCTAGTCACATTTTTTCCCCCACCATCTTCTTATGACTTAACCAATTTCATATAATCAATCCTGTCCACCTGATTAAATCCTTTCTTAAACATTGACTTTGTAACTGATTCCTGCTTTCACTGCCAGTTCTTACTGGATCTCTATAAGTTAGAGGCAGCACAGGCAATTCTCTGCAACAATTTCATTTTGAGAAGTGAACTCAAACTAATTACATTTTTTAAACAGCTTTTATTTCTTTTGCATAAGAAATTCTGAAGAACTCCTACTTTTCATTCCCAAAAAGATTTTTATTTTTTTTCTCCAAAATTACTATTTGATAAAACAAAAATCTTATTCTTTGATCAGGCACTCAAATACTAGGCACAAAACCATCAGCATTTCCCCAAACACTTTAATGATACCACTGCAAAGCTGTTACGCTTCAGACTGGAGCTTTACGCTGTGAAGTGAGTAGTCAAAAGCTTCATTAGGATATTTTCTACAAGCAGAATCATAGAATCGTTCAGGTTGGAAAAGACTTCTAAGATCAAGTTCAACTGTCAAACCAACATTATCATGACCACTAAACCATCTCCTGAAGTGCCATGTCTACACATTTTTCTGCATACCTCCAGGGATGGTGACTCCACCACTTCCCTGGGCAACCTGTTCCAACATCTCACCACTTTCAGTAAAAAGAATTTTCCTAATATCCAACCTAAACCTCCCCTGGTGCAACTTAAGCTGATTTCCTCTTGTCCTACTGCTAGTTACTTGGAAGAAGAGACCAACACTGGCCTCACTACAACCTCATTTTGAATAGTCATAAAGCGCAATAACATATCCCCTCAGCCTCCTCTTCTCCAGGCTAAACAATCTCAGCTCTCTCAACTGCTCCTCATAAGACATTTTCTCCAGTAGTTTCATTTAAAGGTGTTTGGTTAACAGCAAGTAACTGGATCTCCAGTCTGCCCTTTCAGAACGGCCGCCTTAATTATAGCTTTGACCCCTCTGTAAAAGTTTGAACGAAATGAAAAATCAATGAATTAAAGAACGTGCCTTGGATCTGACTCCGCTGTTATTCTGAAGCTGTACATGGTGCAGAAAATATGAATAGGTCATGGGGTGGGGGTTATCTTCACTAAAACAAAGAACTAGTGCTATTATTACAACCTCTGAATTTATTTTCTAAAATATCAACACTGGCATGCACAGCTAAAGGGAAAGAAATGTTGCTGGGTCTTCCATCAATATCTTTAACATTGACTTAGCGTGAACTGGAGAATAATGCAATCTTAGAAAAGGAGAACGATATAACAAAACCCAAAAATTGTAGGGTGGAGCTTTTATTTGCATTTAGTTTTATATCCAGTTCACTTCCTGTTAATAAAATTGCAGCAACATTCTTCATACAACTTAGCTGCAAGCTATTGTTTAACCACCACAATAAAACCAGCATTAACTTTTAGCCATCTCAGATTTGCTGCCTGAGAACTGCATTCCTACATTAGGATGCCCTGTCCAGTATATTCAGAATGCAATGTCATCCTGCATAAAACACACAAGGGGAAAGGAAAAGGATATCCTCCTTCAGGAACAACAAAAAAAAAGTCTTTGCCATTCATCTAGTATAACATCTAAATCTCATTACTGTGTTAAGCCACCAGTATGCGCACTCTCTCTCTCTCTCCTCCCCCTTTCCTAATAAAACTAAAGGCAGCAAATAGAGTATTTTGATTATTAATTAAACAAAACCACTCCCAAATTGCTATGGTGCCATACAGCAAAGAGCCAACACCCAGGACTGCTGCTGGGAGAAATTCCTGCTCACGAGCTCTGCCCGTCATCCTGGGTGAGACACACTCACCAGAATTCAGTGAAACAAAGAAAACTGGAGGGCAGCATCGTCATGCCACTAGCTGGAAGGTTTGACAGAATTCAGCTCTTGCCACTTCCAAAAAAAAGCATTTTATCAAGCAAGATTTTGGTATAACCTGATTTGCAATGAGAGGTGAATTAATCTATTAGACCAGCTGACAGTCAGAAAAAAAAACAAGGGGTGCTCAGTTGCAGATGAGCTTCACAAGGGCTGACCTGTAAAAATGAAGGCACTTCCAGGCTCAGGTTCCTTAACAGACTATCACAGGTTTACAATAATGATCTTTTGACACGTGGTCAAGAACAGAGCTTGGTTTTAACTTGACAATTTTCAGAAGTTGTGTTAAGATAGATTTAGAAGAGTTGAACAAAGAAGTTGAAAGTTGAAGCCTCTCTGCTTAACGTGAACCGGATCAGTGAATGAACTCACATAAGGTTTGTTTGCTCACCAAACAAGCAACAGGAAAAAAACATGGCAACAGGCACGCTCTCATGAAGGCACAAATCTACGACTTTCCTGGAGGGGTCCTTGCTAATAGACTCAGATGCTGCAGAACAAAAGGAGTCATTCTGATTTACACAAACAATGTTGGTGTCAGAAAGAAAACCTCATAATTGTGCAGTAAAAATAATACCTCTGGAACACTTTTCATCTTCAATTTAAATTTTCTGTAAACACAAAGCACCAGTTTCATTTTCCCCACGCTTTTGTGACTTCAACAATTCTTTTCTTAAATGAACATCTCTAATATTTTAACATGAACATTATTATCTTTTGCCTTCTGACACACGACAGTCATCTGAAAAAGACTTGTTAAATTAAACTCTTCTTTTCCCCACTTCTCAAATCAGAAGGAACTAAAAATCATACGAATGATTCAGATCTGAGCTCTGTCAACCAAATACATACACAACAAATGGTCCCATTGACTTCACTGGAGCACCTCACAGTAACACATTTTCCCAAGACAGGCTCTAGCAGTCCAAGCTCATACAGATAGATTGAAAGAATATGGCAGCCTGTAACTGAAATAGTTAAAAAGTAGAGTTACTTACATTGAGAATTTTATATCTGTAGTTTTATACCCTGTATTTAACAGAAGGAACTGTGTAGCTTTATTTCAAAACCAATCTGACTGCCTCAGAGAGACAGTTGAAAATCTGTATTATTATGGAGTACTCATGCTGAATTTCATTGACATAGCAGAGTTAATAGCCAAAAGGATGATCTCATAGTTCAAGATGCAGCTTGCTAATTCTTACACCAATTCTTAGGCTTTTATAGTGACTCTACTTTAATAACCAGCTATAAGAATGTTATTTATTTTGGGGGCTGATACAGGATAGTAAGTGCAGAAAGTGGGACTGGTTCTGCATAACACCTACATGAGAGACAAAGTCAAGCAAACTAGGTGCTGATGTATTGCACACATCAACCAGGAAGTTTGCAAGGAAGCTGCTTTCTTGGATGTAATGAACAGCTTTAATAAAACAACACTATGTTGGAACCACTGCCTGATAGACTTGTCATTTCTTCTAAAAGAGCAGAGAAGAGAAAGATTCTATAGCAGACCATGCCAGAGGTCATGACTCCTAACCACAGGGCACAGGCTCACAAGTACACAAGTATGACATTTACAACATCCAAGTGTCCACATCAAACTCATCTAAAGCTGCAGATAATTTTAAACTTTTAGATGACATTTCTCCCTATTCCTTTCAGGATGATGAAATAGAAAGTATAGAGAACTAGAACAGACGGTAGAGCCTGTCAGCTTTTTGCAGGTTATTATTTGATCATAACATGAGAAAAGTGAAAGCAACCTCTATCATATAAACTCTTAATGAAAATAACAGTAACACTTGAGGGCTTCCATGCCTATAGTCTGTTGGCACGTGAGACCCACGTAGCTGCACATTACTGAAAAGTATATTGCAGATTCTTTGCTTCTCTCTAGGTAACTGCCATAATTTACTATCATTAATCACCTTCAGCTTGTTTGGGTTTTTTGCTTGCTAGCAAGGTACTTAACATTTAAAACTTACCATCAGTGGAAGGAGCAGCACCGGGTACTAAATTAACAGCTTGGACCCTAGCACTGATAACCAGTACAGCAAAGCAGCAGACACCAGAACATCACACTAACCAAGAAAAAAAACAAACATGGATGAACATTTCCCCCATTCTTACTGCACTGCTAATTTATATCCCCGCCACCTATACCAAAAACCAGGTGGGTGTTACTAATTGGCCCAGGTTATTTCTGCCCAGCAACACCTGCAGAATGCAGCAGGTTACTGGTCACAAGCAGCTCCCCAGCAGCTGCCTGTTTGCTCTGCAGCTCCAGCAGCTGTACCATATCAACTAGGAGTGCAGGAACTGAAGTCCCAGCCTGTGGCATTGTAATGACTCAGTGCATTCAACTCAGCAAACTTGGCTAATCAAAGTAGGATAGCAACAGGTCTTTCAACAGAAAAACAAGAAATGACATTTTATTCCATCTTTTCAGTATGTGAAAAGCATAAGTGGGTCCTAACAGACCGTTGACACTGGAAGTCTGCTATGTCCAATTTTACATATCTTTGGCTTGTCAGAAAGTTTTGAGTGCTCTGCTCTCAGACCACACTCCCATCTCCATCTTTTCTACCCAATTTTATTGGCATGTAGAGATTAGATCACCTGTGACTTGGCTACGTGGGAATTCCCTGCTTCCCGGGGAGTCTTCAAGTGGTACAGCTGACTACAGGGAACAGCTGGATGCAGAAAGACCACACTGCCTAAGCTCATTTCTATTTCAGCCATTCCCAGCTGCCAGAATGATCTTGTGCGCAGGCAGAGGGAATGAGAGCTCGCTGCGCTGTCCCAGCTTCAGAGTCTCTGTGTTAAGCACAGCTGAAACGCAGCTCAACCCTGTGCCACTACAAACTCAGTATTTCACAAGATTTGGGATAGCATTGCTTATGCCAGCTAGAAAACAAGTGTCATTTTAAAGACATATTGTATATTTGAAGGCTAGGATTAAGCTAGGATTAAGCCATGCTATCAACGTGCCACTGGCTGTAACTGGGCCAGCAGGAGAGCGGGAACACCCATCCTCCTATCAGCTCCTTGTGACTGATACTGCTTATTTAGTGTCACCACCTGTGGGAGTGTGCTCACCATTTCCAGGCCGTGAGGTTTAAACAAGACTTTAAGTACACGTTGCCTTAAGTCACTCTGGCTTAAATAGCCAACCAGCTATTGCGATAGGATATTACAACTATATTTGTACAGTGTATGGCCCACAAGGAGGTGAAATATGAGCACCTCATGGGTAAAAGTTAATAACCATTCATTACTGCTCCAGCAATAATATCCTAGTCCATGACTGGAGTATGACATCTTTCCATTGATTTTGCTTTTACGTGGCAACATGTCAGCGGTTGCTAAGAGTGGGATATGTCTGGGCTCAATTATAAGTTTACCTCTGTACAATTTAACCTTTCTTTTATATATACTAGAACAGCTTTACTGAAAATGAAAATAATAACAACAATAATAATGAAAAAGTAAATATATACAAATATGTACAAACCCAGTATTCAACCCAAACCCCCCCCCCCGACGGTAAATATCTCACTGTCATCGCTGATGTTGTGGAGCAGTCCCAGGCAGGGCCCAGCAGCAGACGGGAACCGGGAGCTGGATTCAGGGATGCGGCCCAGAACCTGGGGCCCAGCCAAGGCCTGAGCCGGAGGCCTAGACTGAGGCCTAGACTGAGGCCTAGGCTGGGGCCTAGGCTGAATGTTGTGCCTCAGCTACTTGCCTGTAAAAGAGCTCACCATCCAAGGACTAAGGAAGGCAGATTTTATAAACAAGTCAGATTAAAAGGAAGATATTAATTAAAAACTATCCTTGTAACACTAAGTAGAAAACTAAGCTGTCCGAAACACAAAGGTCCTCCCATCATCCTCAAATATTCCAGTATAGTAAAAACGGGAAACCGCTGGCTTACAGATTTCAAGCAATTCTGAAAATTGAATATCAGTTGCTCAGACAGGGGAGGAGTCATTTGCTTTAATCTTGGAGTACAGCAAATTTTCTGTTATTAAATACAGCTAGTTATTTCAATTAATTATAATGCATTTACTTAAACTTGAATACAAGAATTTCAGGCATGAAGCCTTGCCAATCGTAACCAACTTGACCAGTCGAGAGAACTTGATAAATGGTCTCAGACTGTGGAGAAGCTCCAGCTTTCCATTCCTCTTCATCAAAGAATCCCCCTTCACTTGTTCACTGCTTCCCTGTGAGATCGAACAAAACATTCCAGTGTTAAATCTAAATTTGTTAGAATCAGGCATCCCTTTGCCAAATACGTGCTGAGCAATTAATTTCTATGTATACTGAAAACCTTGACATTCCTTGATGTAACATCATTATAGTTTCCTTACTGTCGTGGAAAAGGGCATTAAACAATAAAAGAGCAAGTATATTTACTATGGGTGTTGAAATAACTTACTAATTTTATCCAGCAATGCCTTCCAGACATCCCAGTACTTCACAGCTCAAAGCAGAGTGTACTGGTTACAAAATAAAACCCCACCTTGATCTGAAGCTATGTCAAGGCTGCTCCATGCTTGCATTCCAGTTTACCAGTTTATATCAAATGGTGATGATTTATATTATAAACGTGAACATGCGAATGGGAAAGAATGTCTTCGGAGATATCAAAATCCTGATGGATTGGTCTTCAGTTTTGAAAGCAGGGTCAGAATGTCGTATTTTACATCCTAATCATTTCTTCTGCTATCCAATTTGAAAAGTATTACCAATAAACTGTAGGTACTGCAAGTTCATTGAGTAACTCATGCAAGAAAAAGGAGGAAAGTGTTAGACGGACTTATTATGGGAAATCATCATCCTTCAAGACAAATAATCATATTCTTAGCAGATATTTATCTGAACTCCAGTTACCAGTTTTAAGTGTTCAGCAGTAGAAATCTGCTGGACTTTCCAGCTCTGTTTTGAAATGCGGCTTTGTAATGAATATAGACAGGAGAATGATTGAACCATGGTCTTCCAAGTTGCAGGACAATGTTTGGACCGCTTATCAGACACAAAGTCCTTCCTTGTCTCTCATTTAGTAGTGCTCTCTATTTGCACATATTAGCAAATGGTTCCTGAATCAATGTGAGGAAAATCAGTTTCTTGCCAAACAGACCAACAACTAAGCTGTGAAGTGGAGCATCTGGGGTCTGGTAGCTGCTCATACATAAATGATCATTATACAAAAAGAAAGGGTCTTGACATGAGTGATTTGGAACATCAATCATCATGCCATACCGGAATCCAGAGACCATTTACCTATAATCTTCAAGATAAGGATTTGAATTATTTCAGAGGGAAAGAGAAATAGAATGGGACCTGCATCCTCTATAGGTGTCAGAGGTGTGTCAGCTCCCAGACTTGGGGATGAAAAGCTTTCCAGAAAAAAATATCAGGCAAATTTCATCCGTGCAGCTTTCAGGTGATAAAAAAATACTATTTAGTTAATGTGGTTAAAGTATTGACAAAAGAATTTTGACCAGTTCCCAAATGAATTTATTCTACTTTCAATTACCTTGTTTTACAAAGTACTACTATTTCAACCCTGGAAGCTCACAGATATGGCTGATTATGGCTTTGACCAGAGCATTTCTAGGGTGGTATTAACTATGTATTTCATCAATGTAAAGCTTTACTATTTATTCTGAGCAGCAGATCACAAAATTTGGAAGCATGTATTTGTTATGAAATTAGGAGAAATGGCCAAATTTCCCGTGCTCCTGGGAATTCGAAAACTTATGTATTAGAAAACACAAGTAAAACCAAAGCACTTCAGAAAATGCCTTTAAAACAGTTGTAACATCAACCACCAAAACTGTGCTGATTTCTGTGTAACATAAAGAACAAAGATACTTTCAGACCAGAGAAATGAAAAGCAAAGGAAAAGTCCAATGACTAGTTTTGTAAAGACGTTAAATATTAACAGTAATGATTTCTTCTTAGATAGTCCTATTTTGTTCCAAGCTCTCCTGGGGCAAATCCTGCAGGATTTAGTTACCGAGGCAGAGAAGGTAGCCCGTGACAAGTGGCCAGAAGCTAACTCAGTGGCTGGATACAATCTCAGGACCTAAACAGGGAGCTGTGGCAAAGCCTGAGCTCCCTTCTCTTTTCATTAACAAGCCACAAGGATGGTTTAGGGATATGTTCAAGTAGCCCCGTTTTGATCACTGGCTTTGAGCTGACAGGGAAATTCCTGTGATAACTTTCTTATAGAAAACCACAAAGCTGTGTGGAAACAGGTTAAAGTAAGTGCCTCTTCTGAAAACAGGAGAAAGTAACAGTGCAAATTAAATGCAAATACATCTAGGGCAGGAGTCAATGCATTTGAAAATACATTTTTAGACAAAATCCAATTTTTAAAAACATGAGTGAATAGGAGCCTACCTGCTCATTAGATCTTCACAGAACCAGAGAGCAACTAGAACTTCTGTTACAGGTTTTAAAACTACCAGATGCTACTAGATGTAACCTGAAAAGATAGTCAATAGAGCACATTAAATTACAGTTACGATTTGCCTGAGCTAAGACTAAGATTTCAGAAACAGGTACCTAATTTTTGACTCGTATATTTGTGTTGAAGTGGATTAAGGATGTAATCTGCTTGTCCAAAGTGAGTGCTCATATGTCCAAATACAGATCTTAGAAACTTATCTTGGTGTATGTTTTAGAAGAAAATGCGAGTGGATGTGATTTGAAGCTAACAAAATACATCTCTGAATCTTTAAGTGCCAGAGGAGGAGGAGAGATTTATACATGTGCTGCCCAGGGAGGTGGTGGAGTCACCATCCCTGGAGGTGTTCAAAAAAAGACTGGATGCCACACTTAGTGGTACGGTTTAGCTGAGTGGTGGTGGTAGGTCATAGGCTCGACTCGATGATCTAAGAGGTCTTTTCCAGCCTTAAATATTCAATGATTCTATGATTCTATGATTCTTTTTCAGGCTTCGGATGACATGAAACATACAGAAAGGGGAGTTAAAATGATTGGCCTCCCTGGGAGGTTTGATTTCACCCTTCTTGCAAGTCAGTCATAAGCAATCGTGGTACTACCTGTACAATTGTAAGGAACACGGTTTATTTATTTATTTATTTTGGTTGAGTTTACCATCTTGCTTCTACACCTCATTTTCCTAGTCGCTATTTACATACAATTAAAAATACAAAACCAAAACCCACAAAACCTAGCAAACCAAAGAGTGACCCAAGGCATTACATTGACTTAAATATATTCAGGAAAAACAGGTGTGTTAGCAGCCATAAGAGAGCACGGTGAATTTCGTAAAGGGAATCCGATATCTGATGGATTTCATCTACCCAGCTGACCAGGTAAGTGTTCACTGCCCAAGAACACGAGATTTTAATCTCAGCGAAATAAATGAGGTGTGCACCAGGGAGAACACATTGTAGTTTCAACATATATTGCCGAGGACAGAACAGCATTGACCTCTGAGGAAGGACCACCTGCAGTCAGTGTGACACTAGGAATGGCCTTCCAGTCATTTGAAAAGTTTTTGTTCTCCTTAGCATTACACTGTATTGTATGTCTACCTGAAACTGAAAATGGTTGATTTTCATATTGTAGTTACAAATAATTGTCTATACAATTTATGAAACATGGAGTTTGAATTACACATTTATTTAGACCTCCACTTAAGAGCACTGTGTATTGTTATAGCTTCCAAATACATTCTTCTAAGTTTTATCACAATTTCCCTATGTGGTGTTACATGTGCATGAGCACACACATATCTAATTAACATCTGAAGTTCTGAGTCATCAATTTAACTTTTTCAGAGAACTAAAAGAGCAGCAACCCGTATTGCTTTTCCAACCAATCAAAAACAGACAAATCGCTCTTCAAGCAAATCAGGAGTCTTGACTTAGGCTTACCTGTTCTTGGATCTTTGCCAGTATTTTAAAATCACCTTTCAATAAATGTCCCAAAAGTCTGTAGAAACATCTCTGAGCTTTAGATACAGCATCTGATAGGAAACTGTGATGTTCTTTAATTACAAACTTTACCCTGAATGTTTTGGTGGGGAAAAAAATTGGAAAATTTAGCTCTTTGGAAGTAGTATTCAAATTCAAAGTTTGGGGGTGGAGTTGGGTGTGTGAAGGTCCATAAAAAGGCAGTAGAACAGCAGCGTTCACACTGTAACCAGGATCGCCTTCACACCCTGGCAGGCGGCTGGGAGAGTAAACAAGGTAAGGCACAGCACATTTACTGCTTTGGAACGTACCGGGGGAGCTGCCAGCCCAGCTTACCTGGGGCTGGGGCAGCTGATCAATGGCAGGAAGAGAGTGCAGCAATGCAGGTACAGTTCAGCACAGCTTGCTATGAATAAAAAATGTGAAGAGAAATGTTGGCTTTGAAGGTTAGAAGAGCCAAGAAAGGAGGGGGTTTTTTCAGGGGTGAAAAACGCACATAGCCTTCCAGAGGTGATGTTTTGATAAAGGTTGAAAGTTCCTCCAGCGTTTAATGGCTTTTCTTTGTGCATTCTGCATCAGTAACAGCATAAAAGTTGCCGGGTTTCCAATTTCCTTCTCTTTCTTTTATTTCTTTTTTTTTCCTTTATTTATTTTTTTCTTTATTTTTAGCAGCATTACTTTTGCTTTACAGCTCTAACTAAATTCTGAAAAATTCTGAAAAATTCTGAGAAGTTCTGAAAAGCCTGAAAATCTACTGGGTTTCATTAAACTTTTTGCAATATCCTTCTTTGCCAAGGAGACATTTCTTAGGGCAGAAAGGTAATCTGCTGCAGAAGTTGTATTTCAGGGCCTTGAAATGGTGACTTTGGATGTTTGAGGATTATTGGACATCCCAGCAGCAAAGAGCACTGCACCACTAAGGCAAATTGAGCTAATCTCTCCTCCTGTGGTTCCTACCCAGAAAAACACTTGTTTCCCTGGAGTTTCATTTTCATTATCTGAATTTTAAAAACTGGCAGCCTGTTGTAAAAAAACCACTGCAACGGTGTTCTAGTATCTAAGAAGAGATTTAATAAGAACACATAGGGTCATGTTGCTAAAGTCTTTCACCCCATCAAAGAATTATCCCTGCTGAAGTGCTGAGGGGT
Source organism: Todus mexicanus (assembly GCA_013389965.1). NCBI lineage: Eukaryota > Metazoa > Chordata > Aves > Coraciiformes > Todidae > Todus > Todus mexicanus. Next base: position 9,550 of record WEIS01003936.1, on the reverse strand, counting down.
TTCCCATCAGACAAACCTCCTGTCCATCTCCATGCCCCAGCACCTGGCTCAGGAAAAGCCCTTTGCTTTGTATGGCTTAAATCAGCAAATTACGTTTCTGTTCTTCCTGTTCTACACAGCAGCTCCTCCGCACTCTTTTTATTATAGATGCTACTGGTTTTAAGGAATAGATCATATTTTTAAGGGGGAAGACAGGATGAGAAGTTTCAACAACAGCATGAAGCTGTGCCTGTGCCAATGGCTCACTATAAAGCCTAGCTTAACAATTGGACTCCTCATTTGAGTTCCTCCTGCTGCAAAATAAAGAGCTGAGATAAATTAGTTTTTCAGCACCTGCTGCCAGGTTACTATAACACTGGGAGATCAATGTGAACTTACTAGGGACTTGCAAGTACTTTTGAAATCATCAAAACTCGGTTCTTTTACTGAGCAAATTTGATATATGTAAAAAGAAGAGAGAGAAAGTAACACGGAAGTGCAGATCTGGAAAGGACCACAGCCCAACAGCATGAAAAGGGCAGGACAAAGGAGCCAGATCCTTCATGGCAATTTGCTAAGCAAACCTCACACTTCCTTGACGGTGCCCCCAAGCCCAGGCCCCTGCCTGAAGCAGCTCCTTTCTGCCCTGCCTCACCCTGCTGCGTGCTTTTGGCATGACCTGCTGCTCTCTGCTTCTTATCTGCTGTGTGCCTCAAGGCAAGCACTAGCCTGGGAGGCACAACCACTACGGCTACATGAAGTTTCTCTCATCTGTTCCAGGAGCAGCCATGGAGAAGAGTTACATATCCATGCTCCTGCTGCTCGTTGCCATCTCTTGTGCTCTGGCAAAGGATGTGGGCAAGAAGGACACAAAGGAGACTATTGCTAAACCAAAACTGCCTCAGACACTCTCCAGAGGTAAAAAACAAAACCAAACCAAAGAAACACAGATTTATTCTTTTTTTTTTTTTTAAGCGCAATCTGCTAAAGTTATGACTCCTCTGCTGTTCTAATAAGTTAATTTTCTTGCAACACCTTCTGCAAATACATTTTCTAGTATTTCCTAGCACACCCTACCCCTTTATTCCCAGTTTAAAGCCCCCTAGCAGCTCATCTGTCCAAAGCCCTTCCCTGCAGACGTGGCCAGGGCCAGGACACGAGGCCCCTGCCACAGACCCCGCTTATAACCTGTCCATCCCCTGCAGGCTGGGGAGACCAACTCATCTGGACACAGACGTATGAGGAAGCTCTTTTCCGTGCCAAGAACAGGTACCGCGCCCCATTCCATGCCCCTCCGCACCCCCGAGTGCCTCCCCAGCCCCTAATGAGGACTCCTCTTTTCCAGCAACAAACCCCTGATGATCATCCACCACTTGGAAGACTGCCCACACAGCCAAGGTAATCCCGCTGCACTGAAAAATTAAATCACCTGGGTTCCAGTTTCTGGATAAACGTTGCTTTTTAAAAAGTCAGTCACTGTTCTGCTTGCTGAGTAAGCCTTAGTGAAACGCTGACTTGTGCAAGCACAGGGTTCGTTCTTCAAGTCACTGTCCCATGTAGGTATTTTGCAATGTGCAGAAATAAAATTTAAATGGTAATTCAGCATTATGTGATACAGAATGGATGTGGAAATCAGCACAGGCCAGCAGGTTTTGACCGGTGACAAATCTGGGTTTGGTTCACATCACAATCAGCCAAAGCCAAGAGCAAGACGAGGGGTAGTGAAACAACAACGATTTACTGGAAAGGATGTATTCAGCTCATAAGATCACTGATGATTGAGACTGAACATGCCCAGGGACTAAACTAAACTAGGCTGAGACTGAGCTCTTGCGGGATTTCTGGTAACTGGCGCTGCTCTTTCCCCAGTGTTTCTGAATTTACCTGAGGGCCCTTCTTCCTCCAAGCTGATCCAAACAGCAAAACCTTTTGTGTTCATCCACAGGTCCAGTAACTCCAGGAGGATCTTTGTAGAAGCAGTAAAATTCTTTCAAACATTTCAGACTAAAGCCCTACACTCTGTATTGAGAGTGCCTTAAGAACTGGAGCCAGATACTGTGATAGTAGCATAGGAGGTTTGAAGGGTCGAATGCTCGAATTCAAGTTTAAGCAAATTGGAGAGTGAGCTGCATTATCTGAAGGAATGAGGCACATTTTGTACCATTATAATCATTCTTTACTGCCGAATATAAATGAGTTGATCATCTGCCAGTAGAATGGATTTAATCTTCATTTGCTGTAATTGTAAACTAGGAATTCTCATTTTGATTCTATCTGTTTGAATTCCTTTTTTCAAGGACAATATATTTCAAGGGCATATTTTTAATTTTCTTTCCCATTTATTTCCACTCTAGCCCTTAAGAAGGCCTTTGCTGAACATAAAGATATACAGAAATTGGCTGAAAAATTCATTCTCCTGAACCTTGTGGTAAGTTTCTCAGTTACACTTCATTAAGTGAAAACAATACAGTTCCATTTTAAATTATGGCTTGTCGAGCTACAACTAGTCAGTTTACTAGCTAGGGTTACCTTCGAAAAATGCCATTGCTGAAGCATAGTACATTTAGTAATGTTTCTTTCACCCGTAGCTATCATAAACTCAAAATATAAGGGAATTTAAAGTTTAATAACAGCATGAACTGTTGTTACCAATCAACAATTCCAGCTGTTAAAACACTGCACCCCAGATAGCAAATCTCTTAAACTACAAAATTTATTATTTGAGCTCAACTTCATAACACAAAGTACAATGAAGAAAAAAACAAATCTGCAACATGCCCTCTTTGATTGGGAACCTTCTCTGCTTTCTTTAAGTATGAAACCACAGACAAGAATCTTGCCCCTGATGGCCAGTACGTTCCTCGGGTTTTGTTCATAGGTGAGTACCTCGAGTATCAAAGCTGATCTCAGATCAAAGTCCCTGCTGTGCCGTGCATCTCAAGTCCTCAGGCTTATTAGTACAAATTTATTCCACGAGAAACAGAAAATTGCTAGTTGGTTTTGTGGGATTAAAGTGCAGAGCAACCTTAGCCAGGTCATTAGCTTCACAGGTCCACCATTCCTCCCTCACACACTCCAAGGGTAGCGGAATTCCTTCCATCATTTCATTTCAATGACATAATGCCGCTGTTACCGGAATGGGTAGGCGCTGCCTCAGCCTTGCTCATCCTCCTATCTCACTAAAACTGACAAGTTTCAGTTCGTAGTACAACCTTGAACAGTGACCCTGGATGCTTCAGAGGCTGGTTTTTGAAGCTCAGTACTCAGTTCTGTGCTCCCTCAACTTGCACAATCCCCTCCAAAGCATTGGTGTTTTGAAGACGTATCAGTGGCCACGCATGCCTCCAGGTACTCCCTCTCCCAGAACAGATATGTAGCCTCACATACTGTGCACACACATCATTTACGCCTGCCTTTATAAAGCTACGTCATGACGACCATTTTCAACAGACCCAAGTAACTGCCTTATTATATCTTCCTTTATTATTTCACTTTTATTAACACTTGTAGCCTAAAAGCAGCCTCAGCTCACAGTTAATTCAGGTACTATGCAGTGGCACAGGGTACATAAGAATTAAACCTATCCCCTTCTTAATAAGCCTGTAAATGCAACACTTTTGAAATTGAAATGTCAGTGGCTGTAAAAGAACAATCTCTTGGTTGGTATTGGAAGCAGATGTGTCTTGCAGAAGCATTGAGGAGGCAAGCAGAAGTGTAGAAAGGTTCGTTTCCTTCTGCTTGAAGGTTAATCTTATCCTCCCATCTTTTTTTTTTTCCAGATCCTTCCCTGACTGTGAGAGCAGATATTACTGGAAGATACTCAAACCGTCTCTATGCATATGAGCCCTCTGACATTTCATTACGTAAGTGCCGTATTCTGAAATATTCTGAAAGCAGACACATTTTTCACACAACAAGGAGTAACACCAGGCATTACAGACTCTCACACTCAGGACTTGCTTAAAGATAGAAAACTAGGATTAAAATTAAACAGGGTGCTAGACTTAAAACTCAGTGAGGTGAAGAGAATGAAGGCAAAGCCCTGGAGCCTTTACCATCCATCTGTTTTAAAAGTGAGCACACATCAGTTGGAACTTGCATAATTCAGCAGCGTTGACTGTAAGCAATGGTGAAAACTCTTGCGCACAAGCCCTGCTGGGCCAGGTCAGGAAACCTTCTGGGAGCAGGGAAGAAGAGTTGCTTGCCACAGCCCTCCCTCACCGCTGCACAGCTCCTGTCTCTGCCCTGCAAGTGCCAATGCGTTTGTGTTGGTGGACGTGTGTTCTCACTAGTCAAAATTGAAACAGATGACAAAATGCTTGGAAGAGAGCAGTGCGTCAGAATCCACACAGCAATAGCCACGGGAGCAAAAGCTTTAATAATATTGTCTCTATGNCTCCCCATTGGCAGGCAGGTGTTCAGCCATCTCCAGGAGAGCGGGGCGCCAGCACACCCAACAGTGACTTGGGAACACAAATGCTGTAACTTCAAATGCCCGCCCCTTCCTCCTCCTTCCCCAAGTTGTTATTGCTGAGCATGACATCATATGGTCTGGGATGTCCCTTTGGTCATTTGGGGTCAGCTGTCCTGGCTGTGTCCCCTCCCAGCTTCTCCTGCACCACCAACCTACTTGCTGGTGAGGTGGGGTGAGGAGCAGAAAAGGCCTTGGCTTTGTGTAAGCATCAGCAGTAACTGAAACATCTCTGTGTTACCAGCACCATTGTGGTCACAAATCAAATTTTAGCCCTATACAAGCTACCATGAAAATTAGTCAGCCAAAGCCAGTAGAGGAAAGCAGCTTTTTATCTCCAGTTTGAGCAGCAAGCTAAGCTCTGCATTGCTCAGCCTGCTTTAGCTCCATTTATTTTCCTGTAGCACCAACCTGTGTCGAGCTCTTATCTTGAGCCTTTCTCTACAACTATACAAGAAGTACAAACCTTTTACAGAAGAGCACTTGAGACTAGGGAATGGGTTTGTTTAACGTCTGTGGATTATTTGTTTCTTTTTTAAATCTGTCTGCATTCTGAAGTTATCTGAGGATCACCTTATCTACCTGAAGATGTATTTTTTTGCAAAGACAAAATCTACTTCCCTTGAAAGATTCCTGCTTACATCAGAATTCAATAAAGCCTTGAGATGATTAACAGACGTGATATCGTATTGAGCACGTGGTTGGTTTCATGATTGCACTACAACTTGTGATGGCTTATTTACAAGTCCAAAAAGGACAAGAGAGGACAGAACTAAAAGGAACTCTGCACTGAACACCACAGGAGTACACACACACATGCACCATCTTAAAACTTAGACCAGAAGGAGACTTTCCAACATCAAAAATGTAAGAAGCCAGCCACAGCACCAGTGAGAAACACTTTGCTCAGGACTATATTTCCACTACCTTCTCATCTTTTTGGCAACGTCAACCATTACTACCAGTTGTCACAATAACCATGAGAGGTACGCACCTCAGAAGGCAGGACAGACAAGAGTAGCAAGGGTTTAGCTTAAGGGAATTTCTCACTAAAGTAAGAAGCAAGGCTCACATCTTTGGGAAGCTTTGTGAACACTACCAACCAGAAAATCTCAAGTAGAAACGGGCCGGACATACGGTTTGTATTCTTTCATTAGCTCAGTTACAATGTTGCTTTCTATTGCTGCATCCTTTAACTGAGATGAGGAAATTCTTCGCTGTAGAAAGGTCTTTTTTCCCTTCTTCTTCCGGAGCAGAAGGCGGAGAAAAGGAAATGGATGCAATAGGGGAAGAAATAGTCTCTAGACACAGCAAAAAACAAAACAGGTGGTTACACCCCTAAGGGACAGCACAGAGGAAGGCCAGAGCAATTGGTTGTTGGTATCAAGGTACACTTGTTAGAGCTGTGTATCTGACACAAAACAAAAGCTGTCTGTGCCACAACATTTTAAAACTCTGGTTTTATAACTCTACTGCAGTAGCATCTTTTCCTTCAGCAAATGTACTGATGCTATGAAAATATCCAGCATACGGATATAAGGCATATTCTACAAGAGTCGAGTAGTCTATGTGCTAGAGATGCAAATACGCAAGCTCGTTCAGCCTTAAGTACCAAGAAATTAATTTTTAAAAGAAATCTATTTTTCAGAAGTCAGTTCTGCTGTGGTCATCCCCTCCCCTAAATGCAGATTATTGAGGTTTAGAGAAGCACCAAGTCAAGCTGAGGTACCTAAAAACCCCCCACTTTTTCTTTGGAAAACCTGGAAATAATTGGTGGAGTATACACGCTGAGTAACTTGAAGTGCACAGGATGGATGGGGGTTCCAGAACCCCACTAGCATACAGACAATCTTGAAGGCCTAAAAATAATGTAAGTCCTGTTCCCTTATCAGCTATAGGTTTTAAGGTACATTTTTACAGATACTAATTCAAGTTATGCAAGCTTATTCTTTTTGAAATGAAGCTATTTTCATGTGAAAGGAAACAGATGCTGTGGAGTGGTATCAGTATGTTCATTAAGATTTGGATTCACTTTCTCACGCAGATGCAGAATTATATTTTACTATTTTACAGCCATTATTCGTGTGTGATAAAAATGCACAGGTGTCTTAAAGGAAGTCAAGACAGGTTTCCACATCTCCCAGAAAAACAAACTTTAGGAAAGCATTTCAACGTAACTAAGGTCAAAAGACATTTAACTTACACATTAAGAATGCTCCAAATTGCCTTATTTTGATACGCTGTTGCTGGAAACAGCTTCTAGAAAATCTGGTTACAATTAATGCCAATTCTCAAGTAGTCAGATAAAAATTAAAATGCCTCTCTAGAAACCAACCAGACAGACAAAAAATCTTTGTATGACCAAAATTATTTTCTCAAGAGGAAACACAAAGCAAGGAACAAAGAAAGCATCCAAGAAAAATCCACCAAGAACAGGTACAAATGCCTGTTAAAAATGCTCTGTTTCAACACATCAGAACAGTACATTCCTTGTACACTGACATGCGAGTCAGACCTCTCTTAAGGGAGGTTACTCTTTTCCCCTCAAAACCAAAGTCATACTCAATGTGTGTTATTGCCCCACTTAAGAATTAGGTTCTGAAAGTGAATCCACACCTCTGATGTGAATTTCGAGGTTTTTGTTTGTTGTCTGTGGGGTTTTTTTAGAATCACAGTCTTCAAGAGACAATGTTTTAATATGATAGAAAAACTTTAATCAAACCACTGATGTACCTTTTGACTACTAAAACCATTCAGATGTTATGAGACATTAAGAGTTTCTGAAGTGGTAACATTTTCAGTATTTTCTCAGCAATGCATTTACACTCCAGTTATCACCTACCACATTTATTAAACCAGACTTAGCCTAAAATAAGCACTAAAAATAATTAGAAATAGTCAAAACTGAAGCAGCAACGTGGTACTATTTTTAAGCTTCATACACCCTCTCTATAAAACTCCTCTTTTAATTTTTTACAGTAATGTAAAAAATATGGAGCTTGTTTAGACTTGGAAAATTAATTGTTGCTAAAGACAGCCACAAGATGGGCACTGCCCTCTTTGACACATACTGAGAATGGCTGGTTAGTTGCTTAAGCAGGAGAGCACTTGTGGGAAAAAAAGCTGCATGCATTTACATTGTACTTCAGTACTAGTCTGAAGGCTTTTAAAGTTCTTCAGCACACGAGTGGGCTCTTACACTGAAGGTCTAAGTATGTGCTTGAAGCAGGCAGTAAGTCACAGACCAGTAGATGGCGCTGACAGTAGGTGTTGAAGAACGGCCCACACCTGAAGAGAAGCTGTCTTTAGCAAGTTCTTGACATCCCTCTGCGTTCAGGTTCAATTCTTCCTGCTTAAAACCTCGAGAGAATTCCTTCCTTAGAAGCACTGGGCTCGTGAAAGTCTGAAACTGTTCTGTTTGGCATATGTTTCAAATTCTTTTTGCCTCTTTTGCAGGAGCAAGGGAGTAGTAAAGGGAGATTGTATGAGAACCCACTTCTGCCTGCCCTCACTGTCTTCCTTTCCAACTCGTTCAGCTGCTGCATGCCTTGGCAGATGGCATAATGTTCTTCTCCTTTCTGCAGAGCCATCTTTCAGGCTACAGCAGGTGCCTACCACATCAGAAGCAGCAACTGAAAAAAGAAAAGGTGCAGTGCAGGTCTGTGATTCA
>WEIS01003933.1:2078-20756 GCA_013389965.1 Todus mexicanus | reverse complement strand
ATTGTTCTCATGGTGAATCACTGATACACATGAGAACGCTGATTTCATAGCCACTGCACGTGCCATAAACTCACACAAAAAAAAAAATAGACTTTCCCTACATTTATAGAGCCAGGATGCTGCCACACATATGACTGTATTCAGATATCATACAATGGTTCCCTTCTGTGGGCAGAAACCTTATTGCCCCCTGAATAAATGCTATGAAACCAAAATAAACACCAAGGGAATACCGGCTGCAGTGTAAACTGCCTATATTCTGGCTCCTTGACTGGTACCTTGCTTGTATAATAACCCCTGAGTCAGAGCGTGACCCTGAATGCTGGGTCGTTACCTCCCCGGGTGTTGTGGGGAAAGCAGAGGCTCATCTCCCCAGCTGCTAATTCTCCAAAGTGTTTAGTGAAGTATAGCATATGAAAGGGCAGGACTAAGCTTTACATCATTTTTTTAATTCAACGACTCATTCATTCAAATCTGGTTTACGAAGGCATTATGCAATTTTGCTGGATGCAGTCATCAGGGGCGTGTAATGAATATCTAATTCACGGGCCGGGAGATTTAATTGGATGTAGATCATCTTATGACCACAGTTAGAAAACAAACAGGGACTGTGCCCTGAACGAGCTTATAACGAAATGCATTGAAGTCTCTGACTCAGTTTTTGTCTTATATAAAAGAGAAATGCTAGGGAATTGTGAAACCAGGTGAATTATGCAAGGAGGGAGTTTAATTACTTCTGCTGAATTTATAGATTATTTTTTTCACACCGCGAGTAGAGTTTAATCACTCGTTACATTTTGAGTGCTTGAAAATCAGAAAGAAGAAAGGCAGGTAAATATGTCCTTGACACTATTTGTAGAGTAATGTAAAATCAAACCTTCTGGAGCAATGTAAAATTAAACCCACCTGAACAGGTTATTTTACAGTGATACTTCAATTCATACGTAAGATAACGAAAGAGAAAAACAAGCAAGCAAACAAAAACCTTGTTCACTCATTTCTTCCCGAAAACTTGTCAAAGAGATGAAATAAACATTTCTCAGCAATCTTGTAACAGCGCTTTTACTTCCCCACTTGGGGGAAGGTTCTCCCACTTTGTAAAACTTCAAGTGTGTTTATTTATGTTTCCAAAGAACATTTTAGAAACTTGTAACACAAACGCATCTATTTTCCAGCCTGCAGTTTACTGGGAATACTGACATAATGTCTTGCAAATAAAAGGTGGGGAAAAGAGAAAAATCAAATATTTATTGCTAAATGTATAAAAATCAAATAATAAAAACTTGACACGTGGATTAATTGGAAGAAAAGCTTCTTTTTTTTTTTCACATTTAAGAATTCTAAATGTATCATCAAGAGAGAAAAACAGAAGCTTAAGTATGCCTCATTATCTTCCAAAGCTATTCAGCGCTAATGGAGTAAAAGACACAGTGATCTGGACTTATTTTTTTACACAGACATCTGCAACCATTCATTTTATAGGAAATATCCGAAGAAAAACAAGTGAAAATGTATTTAATAATGACTCATGCTTCCATTTGTAAACACGGCACAAGCACTCAACACAAGGAAATGAAAGTGAGATCTGGGGAAAGTTATAGCAAGAAATATAATGTACTTGAGGCCAGAAAATTGCTGATTATTTTGAGTAATGACAACTCCAACCTCCCTCATTCTTTGACAGTCACCTTGCCGTTGGCCATGACAGTCACAGGACTTAATTATATTTGCGTTGCTGCTATTTGGTTTAATTTACTTATTTGGTTTATTAGGTAGTTAACTAGTTGTGTGAAACTAAGAGTGGCATTTAGGTGTCTGTGATTAACCAAAGCAGTATTGCTCCATACTCGGGGTTGCATCTCCATCGATTTTATTGACCAGCATGAACCACAGAGTCTAAATTGTGGTAATGGGAAAAAAAGTGTTGCATTGGGATACTTTGCCCAGGGAGGTGGTGAAGTCACCATTCCTGGAGGGGTTCAAAAAACGAGCAGATGTGGCACTTCAGGACAAGGTCTAGAGTGACCATGGAGGTGTTGGGTGGAAGGTTGGACTTGGTGATCTTAGAGGTCTTTTCAACCTTCATGATTCTATGGTGTCGCTGTGTTTTTACAGTTATCAATTTCCACATAGTCTACACTCTGCAAATCCTCAGAGTAGCATCAATTCTTGCGGATGGTGGATCTCAGTTTAGTAATTTCATGTCTCCTTTTTTGACGTAGCGCAGTGGTGACACATGCACACACAAAGCACGTCAAGTTGGTTTGAGTATTTTGACTTCTCTAACTCTTTTACAGCATGTGCACAACAATAATAAATCGCTACCATTAGTTATTGTTTACACCCAGAAGCCTTGGCAAAGCTCAAGAGATGGCTGTAGTAACTATTTTCTGCATACAAGTGATGATTAGGGCTTTGCCTCAAAGGTGGAGGATGACTATAAAAAACAAGAAGCGTAACTTCAAGGTTTACTCCCGTAGTCAAGTTCTTCTGGTAGCCAGGAGGAGAAGACAGGACACAGAGGGTGTTTTGGGGCTGAATGCAGCCAGGTGCCACGTGGGGTGGTACAGTGGACCAGACCAACACCAAGACATGGGTATCGGTGGCTGTGCTTGGACCTGTGCCCTGCAAGCAGGCAGTTTGCTAGTGCAAACACGCACCTACTCCTAGTAGTTTACAAACCAAGGCCCATATTACATGAAGCTCACTCATTCCACCATAGCATATTTCTGAAGTCTCGTCACTCTCTTAAGTTTTCAGTCAAGCGGTGAAGAATTTGATGCTAAACAATGAAGTAACTTTTTTTTTTTTTTAAAAAAAAAAGGAATAAAGCTGTGACTCTTTAGCTTGGAGGAGACTGAGGGGGGACCTCATTAATGGTTATAAATATGTAAAGGGTGAGTGTGGGGAGGATGGAGCCAGACTCTTCGCAATGGCACCCGGTGATAGGACAAGGGGCAACGGGTGTAAACTAGAACACAGGAGGTTCCACTTGAATATTGGGAAGAACTTCTTTGCAGTGAGGGTGCCAGAGCCTGGCGGAGGCTGCCCAGGGGGGCTGTGGAGTCTCCTTCTCTGGAGATGTTTCAAACCCTCCTGAATGCGTTCCTGTGTAACTTGGTCTAGGTGATCCTGCTCCTATGGGGGAATTGGACTAGATGAGCTTTTGAAGTCCTTTCCAATCCCGAACATTCTGTGAATCTCTGAATCTGTGAAAGGTAGTGGGAAAGAGCTGTGAATCTTGTCAGTCTGCTGTGCCTCTTGCTCGCCTGCCCCAGTTTTGGGTTACACCAGAGGTATGACTCAGAGCACTCTGGGAGGGGTCGGAAATGTGTTTGGAGGAAGAAATTGAAGGAAGAAAAGTGCTTTCTGCAAGGGAATAGAATAGTGTGTGGGACTGCATGGTGGAAATCCAACATAAGCCTGGCGCAAGTCTGACTGGTGTGATCCCCAACTGTCTTCTCATCCCTTGAGTAACTGAGGCTTCGGTTCAGCAAAGCATTTAAGCTCAGGCTTCATTTTATGCTGGCAGTAAGTGCTTTGCTGAGCAGGGGCTTAAAGTATCAAGCTTGTTGCATGAGATTTATCCCATTTGCAGCAGATACTTGCAGTGCAGATATCTACACCAGAGCTAGTGACCCCAGGCTCTCCTCTTTTTTAATGGAGAGAAATAAGCGTTTCTGGGGTGCTGTCCATTAGGCCCATTACTTCACCTCAGAATGAGAAATGGAAGTCTTTGCAAGCAGATCTTAAAATCGCTAGAGCAGACATAAACATTTCCAATCCAGGCACCTACATTCATATCCCTGAACCACAACAACCTCTGATGACAGATAAGTAGGAAAAAACGTAGCGATTGGAACGTACCAGGCAAATGCAAACTGAGTTTCTACAGAGAAACGCAACTGAAAATTATTTTCTCAGTGAGAAAGTTACAGTTTTAATTGTTTCTAAGACAAACAGTGGAGGAAAAGAACAGACCATTGTCATTCCCTTGTTTAAGGCATTATTTCTTTCATACTTTCATTGTCTGAAATTGTTCTTCTGCCTCCGGCAGTTTACTGAGGGTTCCTGCTCACCAGGCTAACTTCTAGAAAGCTACAGCTAGGTGACATTAATCTCCTCTGGTGTCAGGCAGATACTTTTGGAGGAGGAATCCCAAACATTCACGACATTTCTGCAGTTATTTGACTCAGAACTCGCATTTCTTCGAATGTTGAAGACCTCTGCTCTCCCTGCAAAGACAACTGGGACATGAACTTCTGGGAATTATTGCAAATATTGGAACGCCTGGAATCCCTGTGGGAAATAACTGCAAAACCTTTAATCCTTGTTATCTCTGAGAGCACATATTTTCGTTTGCCTGATTAGCAGTGGGAGAGGATGGCTGATGAGTGTGCTGGGCAGTAAAGCGTTGTGCTGTTTCCCTGTTTGTTTGCTGCAGACTAGCTCTGGGAAGGTGCCGGTTCCTGGGCAAACACCACTGAGCAGAAGAGCAGCAGCAGAACCTCAGAGGGACCAGGGAATGTGTGGCAAATGTAGCTGTTGAAAATACAACAGAGAGGCAAATATACTTTTGTTAAACTTAAGGAGTGGCTGATGATAAAAAACTGGGAGGAGTGGATGACACTCCAGAAGGCTGTGCTGCCATCCAGTGTGATGATCTCAGAGGTCTTTTCCAGCCTCAATAATTCAGTGATTCTGTGACCTGCACAGGCTAGAGAGTTGGCCAGGGAGAAATTTAATGCAATTCAACAAGAGCAAGAGTAAATTTCTGCATCTGGGGAAGAGCGACCCCATGTATCAGTACAGGCTGGGGGTTGATCTGTTAGAGAGCAGCTCTAGGGAAAAAGACCTAGGAGTCCTGCTGGACAAGAGGGTGACCAGGAGCCAACAATNCCTTGGTACTAACTCTAAACATGGAGCGTTATCACTGCTAGAAGCAGACTCTCTGCAAAGACATGCTGCTAACTTCAGATAGACTTAGCTGAAAAATAAAAATCATAGAACAGAATTGTTCTGTTCTAACCCAAACCAGGACAGGATCCTAGGATGCATTAAGAAGAGCGTGGCCAGCAGGTCGAGGGAGATTCTTCTCCACCTCTACTCCGTGCTGGTGAGGCCCCACCTGGAGTCCTGTCTCCAGTTCTGGGCACTCCAGTTCAAGAAGGACGGGGAACTACAGGAGAGAGTCCAGCACAGGGCCACCAAGATTAAGCGAGTGGACCATCTACCCTGCAAGAATAGGCTGAGGGAGCTGCATCTCTTTAGCTTGGAGGAGACTGAGGGTGGACCTCATTAATATCTATAAATATGTAAAGGGTGAGTGTCAGGAGGATGGAGCCAGACTCTTCTCAGTGGTGTCCAATGGTAGGACAAGGGGCAATGGGTGCAAGCTGGAGTGTAGGAAGTTTCGAGTATATATGAGTCAAAACGTTTTCATGCTGAGGATGACAGAGCCTGGAACAGGCTGCCCAGAGAGATTGTGGAGTCTCGTTCTCCAGAGATATTCAAAACCCACCTGGACACGTTCTTTTGTGATCTACTCTAGGTAATCCTGCTTTAGCAGCCGGAGGGTTGGACAGGATGATCTTTCGAGGTCCCTTCCAACCCCTAATGTACTGTGTGATTCTGTGGTACTTAGTGTGGTCTACAGCAGGAGTCAAGGATGCCTATTCAAGTGCTGCACTGAGACAGTAAGTTAGGAATAAAAACACTTGATGTTTCCTTCTATGAGCAGTGGAGACAGACAGCTCCAAAAAACAATTCATCTGATCCTAAGGAAAAAATTTAAAATTTGTGGGTTGAATTGCTCTCTGAATACAGCAGCTTCTTTCTAACTGCAAGAACATCATCAGATCCTTAACCGAGGTGGATAGCCCAGTCCTTAAATGTTTCTAATTTAAGTTACATGCTTCTCAGCACTGGAAAAGTCTTTTTCTCTGCACTTCTATGACATCTACTGAAGTAAGGACCATGCTTAGATGGCTGCTTCTATGTGGTAATCTCAGAGCAGATAATAACAGAGCTCTGGACTCTGTAAAACAGAATCACAGAATGGGAGCAGTTGGAAAGGACCTCTGGAGACCATCTAGTCCAGCCCCCCTGCCAAAGCAGGTTGCACAGGATTGTGTCCAGGTGGATTTTGAAAGTCTCCAGAGAAGGAGGCTCCACAGCTTCTACACACATCCAGCCTGTTCTAGGGCTCTGTCACCCTCACATTAAAAAAGTTTGGCCTGATGTTGAGCTAGAACTTCCTGTGTTCCAGTTTGTGTCCACTGCCCCTTGTCCTATCACTAGGCACCACTGGAGAGTCTGGCGCCATCCTCTTGACACTTGTCCTTTATTTATAAACGTTGATAAGATCCCCTCTCAGTCGTCTCTTCTCCAGGCTAAACAGCCTCAGGTCTCTCAGCCTTTCCTCGTAAGAGAGATATTCTGGTACCCTAATCATCTCTGTAGCCCTCTCCAGCAGTTCCCTCTCTGCAGAGGAAAAAAAGTCATGTACAGGACCACAACAGGTCTTTTTCTTTTGACATTCAGACCTTCCTGATTCCAATACACACTAGAGCTACTACTGAAAGCAGCAGCCTGGGAGCTACACGGAGGCTGAATCTGGTAAAATGTTTATTTTACTCGGGGACAGATTCTGTCTGGGTGTTTTGTGGGACTCAAAGAATAGGAAATGATTCACTGACAAAGGGGGGAACAGACGTCTTGACTCACAGTTTCCTGGCCTAACCACCAGACAATTCTTCTAGCAATTCTTCAGTGCATCAGAAGCATGGATTACTTTCTTAATTCTTTCAACATCATGAAATGGTTGTCTTGGATCGCGCATCCAGGCTCACCATACTGCCTATTGAGGGAAGAACTCTAGATTTTATTCTCAAGTTTGTAGAAAAAAGTGCCAAAATAAGTGTCTTTGCCCAACAATCTTGCCGATGCTCATGGAACCAAAGTGCCAAGTCTGCTGCACTGCTTTTCTCACATGTACAGGGCTGGGGGCTTTGGGGTTGAAATAATTAAATCTCACCTAGTTCATAAAATTCCAGACATAACAAAACTTTTTTTGCTTTGGTTTGGGTTGGGTTTCTTTTTTTTGCCTAATTCTGTAAGATTCTGAATGATGGCTAAGAAACACAAAAGGATTAGGTCTGCGTGAAAGCAAATTTAAGACATTACTGTTCAAATAAATAATTCTGGAGTTTCATTTTCCTACTAGCAAGTTTCCTATAAATTTCTGTTTCCTATAGCCACTACAAATTGTTTCTCGATCATGTAGAGATCATTTTAAAAGTGCTTTATGAAGCATGGATGCAAAAACCCTCTTGTAATTACATTTAAGCCGCCAGCTGTATTTGAGAGCCTTAAATCATAGAATCCTTTCTAAATGATTTCTCCTAAAGAGAAAACACACTATATTCAAAACCAGTTTGCCCACATTGACAAAGCAGTAGACTCACTCCACAAGATCCTCTTGCAGAAGCTTTCAGGCACGTAGCCCAGGCAGCGTTGCCCTGTAGCTGCCTTGTAGCCTCAGTTTAGTTTTAGGACTGTGCCATCTGCTGTTGGAAATGAAAATTTCCCTGAGTCTGTGTAGGCTGCAAACTCCAGTTCCCACAGTCTGCGTGCCCATGACTGTGATTTAAAGGTTGGACTAGATGGTTGGAGTAAAATTAGAAGTGAGTAGATTCAGATTGGATATTAGGAAGAAGTTCTTCACCGTGAGGGTGGTGAGACACTGGCACAGGTTGCTCAGGGAGATGATAGAAGCTCCATCCCTGGAAGCCTTTAAGGCCAGGCTGGATGGGGCTCTGAGCAACCTGCTCTAGTGGGAGGTGTCCCTACCCATGGCAGGGGGGTTGGAACTGGATGATCTTTGAGGTCCCTTCCAACCCTGACAATTCTATGAACCTTGAGGTCCCTTCCAAGCCGATATTGATTCTATGATTCTGCGATTTGTTCCCATGTGAGAGAGGCAGGGCGACCGTATCTACCATCCCCATCAGAGGCTTCGACCTTCATTCCACTGTTTTGAAGGGCTCTGCTTTGGCACAGACAGGTAAGGTCCTCCCTTTGTCCCTGTTGTTTAGAAGTAATTTCATCAAGGGTGGTGTGACACGCATGGGCTGCAGGGCCAAACTCTGCAGTCTTATACAAGGACTGTAGACGAGGGCATGTAGCAATAGGATGAGGGGCAATGGTTTGAAACTAGAGCAAGGTAGATTTAGGTTGGACGTTAGGAAAAAGTTCATTACTCTGAGGGTGGTGGAACCCTGGAACAGGTTGTTCAGGGAGGTGGTGGAGGCCCCATCCCTGGAGACATTTCAAGGTCAGGCTTGATGAGGCTCTGAGTAACCTGCTCTAGTTGAGGATGTTCCTGCTCCCTGCGGGGGTAGGACTAGATGAGCTTTAGAAGACCCATCCAACCCAAACCATTCTGTGATTCTATGATTACATTTTAATAGAAAATTGAACCTCCTATCTGCTCTTCAGTCCCATCAGCAGAGAAGGTGCCCAGACAACTGAGGCACAGGCAATTCCAGCTTCCCAGCACATTCAATAGCTCTAAGTTCCATTGCAATTACTGTTGAGTGCGGTCATAGCTCCAGGTGAATTGAGCATGAAGGGAAGAGGCATGTTGGGGCTGGCCCCACAAAACAAGGGGCAAACGGCACCACAGCTTCCCAAGGGCAGTGGAGGGCATCCCTCAGCAAAGTGGGGATTCTGGGTCTCAAAAAATGATTTAAAACAAAGACGCTTCTTAGGACATCCCATGGCTTAGCTCGTCATTGCCTCTGCCTGATCCTTGTGATGGGGCAACTGTTATCCCTGAGACTCAAGAAATTCACTTGCTCACCAAAGTGTTTTCCCAAGGTGAGGAAAATAAGACCCACTCGATTGCGTTAGCCCTGCCTGTGTTTGTGTGGAAGCTGCCTCAGTATTTAAGTTGGGAACGCAGTTATTCCAGCTGCACTTCTAATCCTATTCTGTTAGGTCTCACCCAGCGGTTCTGTGCTGAGGGCTCCAAAACTTTCATCTAACTTTGGACTGTTATTTGAGCTCTGCTGGGTAAGAGGTCTGGGGTTGCGGGAGATGCTCTGCTTTCAAGGTCTCATCTTGCAAAGAGTTATTTATTGTTATTTATTTATTGTTATTGTAATGGCATCTGAACAGCCTGTGACGTCCTGCTCCCCCATCTGGGCATTCACACAGGACCAGGTATTCCATGTAAAGCACCACACGCCCGGTCCCTGAGGCACATGCAACATTGTCTGCTGGTGGCTTCACATGGCAAAGAGCACCTCTTTGGGCACTACCGTGCAGACCTCCTTGCTAGTACCAAACAAGCCATTTCTTGACCTGGAAAAAGCACAGGCACATTTCCATAGCACTGCAAATACCCTAATTGGTCCAGCTAGGAGGCAGAGTGAATTAGAATCATAGAATAATTAAGGCTGGAAAAGACCTCTTGGATCATCGAGTCCAGCCTATGACCTACCACCACCACTCAGCTAAACCCTGCCACTAAGTGTGGCATCCAGTCTTTTCTTAAACCCCTCCAGGGACGGTGACTCCACCACCTCCCTGGGCAGGTTGTGTATTGGGCAGAGCTGGTATAGCTGTGCAGTGAGGAGTTACCAGAGCAGTATCTCATGGCAGCATTTCACCCTCCTGCACAGATCTCACATCTGTGCATTTGGAATAAGTTGTGATAGCTTTAATGTGGCAATGAATCACATAGCTGAGACACGAACCAGTGTTTTTATCAGGGCTTGGACACAGTCAACACACAGCAGCATAAGACCATCAGGGCACGTTGAATTCCCAGTGAGAAAAGTGCTAGCGAAGTTCAAAATGCTGTTAGTGTTCAAAAAAAATTACTTCGTGGAATGAACTCTCCACTGAGGTATTACCTTAGTTAGGGCTTAGACTGGTGCCATCTCTACCACAATGAAGTGTCCTCCCCTAAGTGCTAACTTGGCAGTGGTGGTTTGGTCAGCAGTGTGATAAATGAGTCTGAAAATCAACTGCTGAGAGATGAAATAAAGTACTAGTTTTTGTTCTTGGAGCTTGTTGAAGTCTCTCATTGTTTGCAGCTTAGCATCTCACAGGGGCTGCTTGTGCATGAGAACAAGAGGATCAAGAACGAGAAATGAACCCCAGCCACTACCTTACATTAGACTTCAGTTCCCATTGTTTATGTGCTAGTGGGATCACAGAGCGATGAAAAACTAGACTGAACAATAAAGATATTTATTATTGAAACTGCATTACACTCTTAACCACGACTGACTCTTATCTGCTGACATGAAAGCAACACCACTTGGGGAAAACTGGAAACGACTGCGTGTTTGGGTAGTCAGATTCCTTACAAGGGTAACCCACATCCTCTGCAGGAGCATTTCTGAGCTCAAAGGTCCACCAGGGAGAACTGGTCAGGGAAATTATCCCAAATGTATTTTCAATTTAGAAAGGGAAATAATCCTAAACATAGTTTCAATTTAAAAGCTTCAACAATGGGCACCTTCCTGGTAGCCACTGCAGGGCACGCTGTGCTCCATACCTGTCTGTGGCACCTCAGAAAGTTGGGTGGTTGGTACACAGACAAGCTCTCCATGGTGACAAAGTCAGATTTCAAGAGGCACAACTGACCTGGAACTTTTTTATCCCACTCCTGCTTCCTGTTATAATTACATCGGACTGTCCCACATCACTAGCATCTACTGACACTATAAGGAAAGGAAACGTCTGACATTTAAACAGAGCATGATGTTAGCAGTCAGTTACTAGGATTTTGTTCCTGAGAGTTGTAGGACTTGGCATCTTCATAGAATCACAGAATCCCAGGTTGGAAGGGACCTCAAGGATCATCTAGTCCAACCTTGCAAGGTAAAAAAAAAAACCAGTTTCAATGAGCTGGCCCAGCACCCTGTCAAGCTGAGCCTTAAAACTGTCCAGTGTAGGGGAATCCACCACTGCCCAGGGGAGATTATTCCAATTTCCAATTGTTCTTCTGGAGTCCAATGGAATCTCCCCAGGTGTAACCTGTTCCTATTACCCCTTGTTTTTTCCATGAGACTTCTTGTAAAAAAGAAGTCTCCATGTTCTTGGTAGCCACCCTGTATGGACTGGGACATGGTAACAAAGTCTCCCCTGAGCCTTCTTCTCTCAAGGCTGAACAAGCCCATTTTTCTCAACCTTTCTTTATATGTCAGGTCCGCCTGTCCTCTGATCATCTTTGGCATCTAAACTCTGTAATGAGGGGGAGGTTATGCCTAGGCATCAAACCAAGAAAAGTCAGTGTGCCATGCAAGACGCTGCTTAAGAAGCAGAATAGAAAGAGACTTCAGCCTTAAATCCTGTTCTACTTCAAGATTCAGCCAGTTTCTAAGGCTTCTTTTTCTCTCCACAGCATGAAGAACTCCCAGGTCAACAAGCATCATCAATACTCACGGTTGGCACGACACCAGTGTTTCTCAAAATACCTGACCCCAAGGCTTTAGGTGTCCAACGGCTCCCTCACTGGAACATTCCATTCCTGGCCACGTTAGCCCATGGCCACCTGCCCTGGTGCTTCTCACAAGAAATTCAGAAGTTAAAACTGATGCTCACGGGGAGAGCAGAGAGTGGTGTTGCCTAGAAATGTTGTTGCCTCTTGTAGCCCAAGGGCTGGTGGAGTTTGGGGAATGCCGATCTGAGACAAGCAGATGAAGGATGTGAAAGTAAAGCTATTAACTCCTGAGCTGAAATGGCTTGACCAGACTCACCCAGCAGAGCTGGGAGGTGAACACAGCCCCCAAGGGGCACACAAACCAGAAGGTTATGTTCCCTTGTTGAGAAGTAAGATGGAAAATTGCCTAGGTAATCCTGCACTGGCAGGAGGATTGGACTAGGTGATCTTTCGAGGTCCCTTCCAATATTAAACATCCTGTGATTCTGTGAAAATATCAAGGACATTAAAAAAAAGAGTCCCTTTTGCAGACTGAAAATGCGGCGAATGTTCCTGCCCCTCCTCTGCTTCATTTAAATGTCTTGAACTTGCTGTTAACAGCAAATGATTCATTTTCAGACAGAAACATGATGAAGTGTCAGCAGAGTCCTTGACATAATGATGGCCAGTAGGTCATTGCTTCCAGGGTTTGAGCTTTTCCCACAGGACATGGTTGTCCGCTCCATCCCCTTTTTCAATGGGAGCTGCCTTCCCCTGCACTGCCTGTGATCTGAGGCTAATTAGGACCGATAAGAGGTTCCACGATGCTAAAGACCTTTCCCAGGTTCTCTGACTTCAGGAGGTTTCAGAGTGGGCCTTGGATCAACAGCAGGGCTACAAATGAAATAGGAGGGTTGAAACCAGGAGGCAGAATCAGATGTGACTTTTTGACCACGAGGTCTTCATCAAGAACAAGCCATGATGAGAAGTGAGCTCCTCCCGGAGAGAGGCCTTGGGTTCCAACCATTGCTGCCAATTTCTCTTCGACAGGTAGACCTGAATATGGAGCCTCCTGCCCCTCTCCGGCCTGTCCCAAGCCCAGGGTGGCTCTGCCCAACAGCAGCACAGCTCAGGCAAAAAGCTTGTCCTGCCTCGCAGTAGCTGCCTACCATCTCCAGCCTGGATTTCCTCCTCCTTGAGATGCTTTGCTACCCACATTCATGAGCTAGGCTTAAAAATAGGACTGCCTCTGATCCACGCTGGGTAAACAGATTTTAGCTCCCTGTTTTGCATGTGTTGAACTGCATGATTTGCATGGTGTCTAAGGACCACAGTAAGCTGCAGGCAGCAGAGTTATTGATAGCTGAGAAAAGAGCCATCTGATCTCTGGAGATGCCTTATACGGTGGATTTAAGCTCAATACCCTAAATTTAAGGANCCCCCAGGTCCCTCTCTGCCAAACAGCTTTCCAGCCGCTCCTCCCCAAGCTTGTAGCACTGCTGGGGGTTGTTGCAGCCAAAGTGCAGACAAGATAGTCCTTTCTGAAAGCCACCTGTCAAGCACAGCCCTCCCACCTGAAATTTTGCATTCTTTGGGAGGAAGTGTGGAGAAACAAGGAACCCTATGCATGAGCATCTCCAGTAGCACTGCTGTATGGCACGGCTGGCAGGGTGGTGTGAGAGCAGGATGGTGGGATGGCTTTGAATGCTAAATTGTGTCATGTGTTAAGAAAGACAACCCCAGAAATTAAACGTTGCCGGTCTAAGTTACCATATAGTTGTCATGGCAATTATAAAATGGGAAACCATCGCTGTCACTGCGTGTATTGTCACATGCCTTATGGTGAAATTGTGGTTCCCTGGCTTATGGAAGGAGACAAAATGAGTCGAGTTCATCCCAACAGACTGTGGGGGTTTTTGGGCAGGGTGAGCAGAGAAGCAGCAACTCCATCAAATCCTGCAGGTTGCTCTGACTCTGGCTGTATCCTTGGGGCACAACTCAGGGACACAAGCCTGAGATCCAGACAAAACAGCAGTTTGAAAAACCTCGGGCTTTAGTCATGAACAGACATTTCTTCCACAGAGCCAGATCCAGAAGCTTCTTGGTGATGACTCTAGGCCTTCAGCCTGGCTGCTTCAATAAAACAAACTTTGTGCTGACATTCATATTCCAGGCAACTACTGACCATGAAGGAGACTCAGGCTTTGCTTTGACATGTCCTTTGAAGGAACCAAGGTCACATGTTTTGTCTTATGCAAAGGCCAGTAAGCTCCCTGGGCATATAGAGGTCACTCATAGGACACTTCAGAACCGGGCACTCACCTCTGTGGGTCCAGGAGACAACAGTAGTCTGCAATGTCTGAATTTTGGGGGCTTACAATGCCCAAGAAGGATGATCTCCTTCATGTATAAGGAGACCTAGGATTAAAGGGAGAGAATACGAAGCAATAAATCATCTATGACCAGGGTACATCTGGGGGGGCAGCAGCCCCATAAGCCTCAGGTCAGACTCCCCATGCTGAGACGATTCATTCCAGCTCTCCCAGCTGTCCCTCTGGAGCACAAGCTCTGGTGATGGGCCAGCTCTGGGCATTTTGCTGTGGTCTTTTACAGCCAGACTCAGAATTTCTCTACCTTCAGTGTGAAAACACTGAAGAGAAATCAGGTCTGAGCAATCAGCTGCATATATATTGCGGGCAGGTCAAACAGACATGCACCCACAGAGCACCATGTAAATACAGCCTTGGTAAGCTGCTTCTGTTCTCGGGAACTATACTGGGAATACAAGAAATCAAATACATTTATAATAACCCATCATGGTAGAAAGTGATAGTGTGAACAGTGCAGAAGTAAATTTTAATCCCATGACCACACCTACCCTATAGATATGATGGGACAGGCGGTCTGAAAGCAAACACATCGGGATTTTGTCTGATAATGTTGTTGTACTGATCAAGGCTACCAGCCTCTGCAATAACCATAAATCTCTTCAGTACCCTCAAAAAGATCTGTAAATGCTCCAGATTCCCTGTTAATCACAAAAAGATTAAACTTCTTCTTCTTCCCAACATTGTCACGAGATTACTCGGAGCTGACAAGATAGACCGAGTGCTGCGGAAACATTATTTCTCCTTTACGGAGCAAGGAACCAAGTATAGGGCAGTCACCTGCTGGCAACCAAGAAGTCCTGCTAGATGCCATTTCTTCTACTAATCCAATAGATATTTTTGGAATTGAAATTAGTAGACTGGCTAGGAAGCAGGAAAACGATGAGCAGGCAGCTGCACTTGAGCCCTGAATACATTGGTGTGGAAAAAGAGAGATAAAATCCCTCAGTGCTTACGTGAGGAACAAGCGGTTGGACTTGATCTTAGAGGTCTTTTCCAACCTTAATGCTGCTATGATTTGAAGTGAGTAGGCTCCAGAGGCTGAATATTACCTCGCCAGATGATGATGTAGAAAAGGGGATATGCAAACTAAGAGCCTCCAAAAATAACATGGGACCTGGTGGAAATGCTCTTTGGTGAGAACTATAAAGAGACTTAATATGAGTTTTAGAGGTAATATACTTGTGACCCTGGAGCACTTTGTCAGGAAGAATACAGCAGCTATGAGAAGAAATATCCGTCAGAGAGTCGCAGAAATCAGTGGTGGGGAACTGGAACTCGATAACATGAAGTTAGCAACAAGATGTACTTTTATTTTTTTTTCACGTGGAGGATGATTAAACACAAGAAGAAACCATGAGGGACGTGGTGGATGCGGTACATTTTTCAGAGCTTCACGTCTCCAGATCAAAGCGGAAGATCTTTTCAGATACAGAGGTTGTGGGAGCATATCTAGGGAAAACTTTCTGGCCTTTGATACCTAGATCACATGGGAATATAATATCGTCTGAACGCTGTAGCGTAAGCCCTGCTTTTATCAGCGGGTACGTATTCATATGTTTTTTGACACTAAAGCCTCCCTGAGGGTAACGATCGCTTCCCTCCAGTGTGTCAGTGGCATCCCTCTGAATGCTGCTTTTGATAGCAATAAACTGTGTGTCACCACTAATTTATTGTGTTCGCCGTGTCGTGTGCCAGTTCGGAATAAAGCAAGGACAGACACTTCTGTTGATTTTCAGAGACTTCCTTGCAGTCATCATTATCGAAGAAAAAAAAAATATAAAAAATGCATGCACGCTGCTGATCTCTTTCATCAGATCTAGGATTTTTATTTTTTTTTCTTAAATAAGAGCTTGAGCTGCCTGTCAAAAGACATAGAAAATTACCAGCCGCTTTCCCAGACAGCTGGATCAGACACACGGGCTCAACAGCTCTGAGAACAAACATGCATGTAAAGAATATAATAACAATCCTGCCTTCTGCTGCTAAACAAATCCTTTTTTTTTCCTGCATAAAATATTTATAGCAGTATGTTGTAGGTTGCACTCGGCTTTTTTTTGCAGAGGGGAAGGCAATATATTCTATATTCTCCTGCCAGATTCCCAGACTTCCATCGCTGATGGGGTGCACAGAAAACCCACCAGTGCTGCTGTATATTCATGCAGCTCTGCACAGGCTTTCATCCAGGGGACGAGTGGGTGCTAAGGGTGCCAAGAGTCACCTGGGGCACTCAACAGCTCCTTTCTGAATTGTTTGACAGCGATGCAAACCTCTTCGCCTTCAGGAAAGTCAGCTACGCATATTTTGATGTCTACTTCTGCTTTGCTCTCAAGGCCTTTGATTTTATCTTTAAATCAGCAGTGGTTAGAGTTCTCTAGATGATCGTGTTCTGCTAAACAAGTTCTTTTGTCCCATCCTGTTGCTGACAAATCTGCTAGTGAAACAATTTTACTATTCAGTAACTTCGGGGGTTTTTCGCTGGACCATTTGAATGGCTGCATTAATGCCTGCCACGGCTTTGTCTGCCATGCCTCTCATTGCTACAGCCCATTAAAACCAGTTGCAGCCGTGCTTACCGCTGGCTTCCTCCTTCCTTTTGAAGCAGTTTTGCTTTGACTGGTCTTAATTAACCCATAAGCTGGGAAAGCGCCTTCTTTCCTCCTTTCAAGATGTTTTTCTTTCTTTGTTTTAATTGCACGTCTTTGGCTGGATCGCTGGTTCCAGTGTGTTCTCTATGAAAATGAAAGGGAAATTGAAGCTTGCACAACTTTTTATTGGCGAATGAAAGCCAGGCCATGATTCCTCTTTGACTGCACTACCATTGCGTGCTTGTTCAACTCCATTTCTTCTGCCTATTCAGAAAAGCCAAGCAACATGATTAAAGTCCTCTTCCAGCTCAAAGACTTTGACAGCAAACGAAGATGGATCACTTACCGACCGAATGAATCATGTACAGGAAACCGAGGCGAGTGTTAAACATATTTACTAGGGGAATCAGTTAAGAATGGAACGCCGAGGATCTGCGATTAATTAACACCAGTTCCACGTACAGAAACAAGGGATTGAAAAACTATTAGATAATTAGTAAAAATGTATAAATCTACATTCCTCAAAGCGGCCACAGATGCCAAAAGGAAATGCTGGACTGGCTAGGTCAGATATCAAGTTGTCACAGGATGAATCATCTAATTTAACGGCAAATACCTGCCCACGTGGGCAGCCATGCAGAGAGCTGAATAGTCTGAGCAGATGGAGCACTCCTCTCTCATTACTGGTGATTGTCACGCTTTTGCCAGGCGTGCAGCTAGCTCGTTCCTCATTGATAGGCTGAGCAAGTTCATCAGCTTCACGTGTGTCCATGGAAAGCCTTTAGACAGGAGAAAAAATGGGAGAAGTTTGTGAATTACACGAGTGAGTTACGAATACATCTTCTGCACAACAACAGACGAACCTCGAGGTTTGGTGTGAACACCCCTTCAAGCCTGTCCATAAGTCATGGGTTGTGAGATCATCTCAAGAGTGCAAATGAGCTTCATTACAGCAGAGCAAGACGGTGGCAGTCAGGAGCAGTGGCCCGGGGAACACGTCCTCGCTCTGTGTTTCATTACCCACGAATGCCTGAAACGGAAACCTGCGCTTTGATCTCAGCCGCATCCAAACATCCTCCTGCCCGTGTCTGCACAGTGCTTGCCAGAAACGGCGCCTGACTGAGGGCTCAGAAAATGGCTACTGAAAGGACAGCTGCTCTGTGTCACTTAGAAAAATATTAGAAAAACACTAGAAAAAAATTTTTTCTCTGCAAGAGTTGTCCAGCATTGGAACAGGCTGCCCAGGGAGGGGGTTGAGTCACCATCCCTTGAAGTGTTTAAAGGGCGTAGAGATGAGGTGCTGAGGGATATGTCTTAGGGGTGATAAATGTTAGAATTAAAGGTTGGACTGGATGATCTTACAGGTCTTTTCCAACCTCGGTGCTACTGTGATACTTAAACTGATGCAAACCCTCATTATTTTCCATGTAGTTACCCCAAATTCCCATAGACTCAAAAAGAGATGGAATTAGCCTTGTGATTTTATGAGAAGGGCCTGAAGAACCTAGTAAGCACTGATTGCTTCTAGTAGGGAAGGCACAGCTTGTTCTCCTCTCTTACCCAAGGTTTTCTGAGTAGCTGTTAGAAACTAAACTCGCCTGCCTTGTTTCAGCTACAGTTTTCTGAACTGCTAGTTGAGAGAAGCTCGTCCAAGAGTATTAAATACTGCCGAGAGTCTTTTCACTGGTGCTCAAAAGGTGGTTTCACTGAGGTAGTTTAAAAGCTTCCTCTTCACACTAATTTTCCTATCACATCTATTGTCGCTAGTTAAACACAAGCACCATCAGCCTAGCGCTTAGCCTGGATAGATTGTTCAGCCTTGTCACAGTTTGGGGTCAGGGCACCCCCAAATCTGCAACAGAACGCTCTCTCCTCCCTCCCCTCTCAAAAAGGGAAGAAAGGAAATAGAAGAGAGAATTATTGATTAAGGAAAGGAAACTAGAACAGCTTTACTGAAAATGAAAATGATAATAACAATAATAATAAAAAGGAAATATATACAAATATATACAAAACCAGTATCGAACCCAACCCCCCCCAATGGTAAATCCGTCCCCGTCCCCACTGATGCTGTGGAAGGGCCCAGCAGCAGCCGGGAACCGGGAGCTGGATTCAGGGATGCGGCCCAGAACCTGGGGCCCAGCCAAGGCCTGAGCCGGGGGCTGAGACCGGGGCCGGAGGCCTCAGGGCAAAGCTGAAGCTGCCAAGGCCAAACCCAGCCAGGAAGAGTCCTGAAGCTGAGAGAGCAGCTCGAGCTCAGGGAAAC
>WEIS01003931.1:0-18769 GCA_013389965.1 Todus mexicanus | reverse complement strand
GCTGGAGGGGCTTTATTGGAGCGCAGGGCCCCGGGCTCGGTGTGGGGGGCGCCTCCCAGGAGCAGAGGCCCTCCCTAGGCCTGGTGTGCTGCGCTCTGGGGTATCTAAAGGAGCAGGGGCCTCTGGGCTCAGTGTGTTTGGGGGCTGGAGGGGGCTCTGCTGGAGCGCAGGCCCCAGGGGGCTGAGGGGGCTCTGGAGAAGCAGAGTCTCCCAAGCCCTTTGTCCTGGGGGATGGGGCGGCTTCTGAGAAGTAGAGGCCCTCAAGCCTCTTTGGGAGGCGCTGGTGGGTCTCAGGTCCCTGGGCTTGGTGTGTTGGGGGGGCCTGGGGGGCTCCGCTGGAGCGCAGGCCCCTGGGTCTGGTGTGCTGAGGGGCTGCGGGAGGGGTGAGAGCTGCCGCGTGGGAAGCTGGTGGGGAGAAGGCGCAGCACTGGGCGGACTGAGAGGGGGCTCAGAGGCTCTCTGGACTGGGAGGCTGCAGGGTCCAGGCAGCTGACGGAACGGAGCCCAGGACAGCCCTGATTCCAGGCGGCTTCGTCCCTGCATGGACAACGGCTCTTCCTCCTCTCTCCCAGCCTGTGGCTGCCTGCACCATGTCGTCAGAATCCAGCAAGAAAAGGAAGCCCAAAGTGATCCGCACAGACGGGGTCCCGCAGGAAGGCAAACGCAGCAAGGCCGATGCCGACCAGGTAGGGCCCCTGGCTGCCTGTGGGCACGGGCAGAGCCAGCCTGCTGCAGCAGAGTGCTCCTGTGCTGCCTCACGGAGGGCTCTGGGAACTTGCACCTGCTCCGTGCTGGCCCGAGCCTCTCCCTCAGGACGTTGTGAGACCCAGAGCTGAGCCAGCTCCCGGTGCCTCTGAAAATCCCCCTCAGTTTCTGAGCCTACTTCCACCTCCATCAGGAAAAGCAGCTCCCAGGGCATCAAATGCTCCCCTGGAGACTCGGAGAGGGTGAGCGCAAGGCTGACATGTCTCAGGGGGGTTTGCAGGTTGTCTTGAAGTGCTCCTGTGAGCAACCGGGTAACCTGGATTCAGACTAAGTGCAGGGTAAGGTTGAAATACTAGTTAGCTTCCCTGGTTTATCCCCTGTAGTAATTTGGGTGTACCTGGTTCAGGACAGATGCCAGCTTAAATTTATAGTGTCTGCATAAAGAGGCAGCCTGANTGGATTCCATGATCTGAAAGGTCTTTTCCAACCCAACCCATTCAGTGATTCTCTGAACTTTCCAGGCATTTTAGTGCCCAGTGGTGTTTGTGTCTGGGATTGTTTCCCAAGTCCTCTCCCCTGTGTAACATTTCCTCGGGCGTGGGATTAACGAGCAGAGGGAGGATCCCAGCCAGTTTATTTCCCAGTGCCCTTTCCAGAGAAGTTGGAGGGGCTGAGCCCTGGAAGGTGCTTTCTGCCGTTGCAGGACGTGCGGTACTACAGCGAGGAGTGCGAGGTGGATCTGCGCGACCCCATCAAAGACTATGAGCTCTACAGAGAGACCTGTCAGGAGCTGCAGCGGCTGATGGCAGAAATCCAGGAGCTCAAGAGCAGAGGCATCAAGGACAATGTAAGGAGAAGCTTCGGGGCTTGGTTTAACGTGTTCTGTTCTTTGCTGGTTTCCCCCCCATCCGAGAGGAGCGGGAGCAGAAGCTGCGCTGTCTTCTGAGGAAAGGCAGGAACGTGCAACAGCTTCCCTTAAATAAAGTGAGATGGGATTTAGCTGAGGCTTTGGTTTTGACTGAGCAGATGTTCTGCAGACCAAGTTCTTCTAAAGCATTTGTGGGCTCCTGATGGGTTGGGGGCTCCTGTGGGGAGGAATTGAGTCCCTCCTGGGCAGGGTGGGCACTTCAATCTCCAATGCCTTCGTTCCTACCACTGAGAACAGTCACGAGAGTGAGCCTGGAACTGCCTCGGGTTATTCCCAGTGGGTGACCCTTGGGTCTGGCTGCAGGAGGCTCCCTCGGAGGCCCCGGTGACATTATTCATAGCTCCTCAGCGAAGCGCAGAGCCTCCTTTGCCATGGGACTCACGGGGAGTCCCTGTAGCAAAGGGGCTTTGTGATGCTCGTTGTCTCTCCTCTTTCTGACGCCTCTCTCCTGCCTCCAGGCCGTGGAGATAGACGAGCGGCGGATTCAGAGCTGCGTCCACTTCATGACCCTGAAGAAGCTCAACCGCCTGGCTCACATTCGGCTGAAGAAAGGGAGAGATCAAACCCACGAGGTGCAGCGGGACTGGGGTGGTGGATATGGGCTGGGCTTCAGTGGGATCAGCGATGGGGCCGTTTTGCATGGTCTGTGTGGGGATGAAACGCCAGCCGGGTCCTGGGCTTCAGATTAGAGGGTTATGAGTAGACTCTGCCGCGATGAAGCAGGAGCTGTGGTTGTAATGAGAGGCGAAGGAGCCGGGGTCTGCTTCCACTTCCGTCTCATGTGTAACGGGGAGTTGGGAGGCTCTGTCTCGAGAGCCTGGTGTGCTGTAGGCCTCAGAAACCTGTGGTTGGCCCCAGAGCTCCTGACCCTGGCATCGCAGAGAGCTTCTCACAGCTTGTGACCAACACTCACTGTCCTTGTCCCACGGCGGCATGGGGACAGGAGGGGACTTGGCCCGCGGGCCCCAGCAGCTCTCCCTGTTCTGTGCCTTGTCCCCAAAACCTGCTGCCTCCAGAGCAGAATCACTTCGATGTGATGAGCATTTGCTTTCCCAGCCCTTGAAAAAGGTCTTTTTACCCCCCCAAACTTATTGCGTACCCTAAAACCTGCCATGTGCAGCTGGTGTGGTGAGAGGGGGTGTTGGTGGCTCTTTGGTGGGGTGTGTTTGCTGGGAGGCAGGTGACAGAGCTTCATCCCCTGCTCTCGCCATGTTTTCAGGCAAAGCAGAAGGTCGATGCCTACCACCTGCAGCTCCAGAACCTGCTCTACGAGGTGATGCACCTGCAGAAAGAGATCACCAAGTGCCTGGAGTTCAAGTGAGTTTATCTGAGGAGGAGAAGGAGCGATGCTGTGAGGTGGGCTGGAGGCCTCCAGCGTTGGGGATCTCCTGCCACGCTGGCCGAGCCGCTGCTGGAGGAGAGTGGCTGCTCCAGCTGTCACCGCATGGGAGAGACCCGGTGTCCTGAGTTCTTGTACTGGGACACAGGGGAAGAGGCTCCTACAGGGAGGAGGGAATGGAGCGATAGAGGGGCAGCGGAGGAGTGTCGCAGAGGAGTGTCACAGAAGCACCCGCAAACGTGAATGTATTCACAAATGTGAATGTATTGCAACCAAAATTACCCCAAATTACCAAAGTAAGTGAAATGTTTGGATGCCAGGCAGGAATATCCTACTGCGCAACTGATTCTGGAGTTCTGGGAATAGTCTTTTTAGAAAGCTGAACTAAAATGTGCACTGACAAAAGAGAGAACCTCCTGCTCAAGGGTACCCAGAAAGGGGGTCAGTCCCCAGAAAGGGAGCAAGGGCTCACTTGAGGGTATATCCAGGAGAAACACTCACCAGAAGGTGGGGTGAGGGCTCGCTCAGTCCCAGGAAGTTTGCTTGGCTGGTGTCCTGATCCAAGGGAAGCATCCAGAACTTCAAAGTGCTCTGAGGGAACCCAAGGTATTGGCACTGACCCACTCTGCTGGGAGACACAGTTGAGTCGGGCCCTGCTGCAGCTTCTGCTCTTCTCCAGTCTGATCCATCTGTCGTTGCAGGTCCAAACACGAGGAGATTGAACTGGTGAGTCTGGAGGAGTTCTACAAAGAGGCACCCACTGAAATCAGCCGCCCTGCTATCACTCTAGCAGAGCCCCACCAGCAGACCCTGGCCCGTCTGGACTGGGAGCTGGAGCAGCGCAAGAGGTGGGTCAGCAGCGTCTCGCTTCGATATCAGCCTGTCCCTCGCCGAGCTGCAGGGATCTTACCAGAGCCCTGGAGTGAGCCACACAGCTCCTGGGTGAGACAAGCATGGGTGACAGAGGCAATAACACTCTCTTCAAATAGTCAGTGTAGAGCAAGTGATAGATTTGTCGTGTAACAGCCCTTGGTGTGGAGATGCACTGTGTGTGGAGCTGGGCTTGCTGGGACCGTTCTTTCAGAGATCAAGGAGTTTTCTGGAGGGGTCTAGAGCACAAGTCTGGTGAGGAGCAGCTGAGGGACCTGGGGGTGTTGAGCCTGGAGCAAAGGAGGCTCAGGGGAGACCTTCTGGCTCTCCACAGCTCCCTGAAATTCAGGAGCTTGGAGCCTGGGGGGTTGGGCTCTGCTGCCAAGGAACAAGCGACAGGACAAGAGGAACTGGCCTCGAGTTGGGCCAGGGGAGGTTTAGGTTGGAGCTGAGGAACAATTTCTTGCCCACTGTCAAGGGTTGCCCAGGCGTGTCCCAGGCTGCCCAGGGCAGGGGTGGAGTCCCCCTGATCCCTGGAGGGGTTTCCAAGCCGTGGAGATGTGGTGCTGAGGGACAGGGGGCAGTGGTGCCCTGGCAGTGCTGGGGAAATGTTGGACATGATGATCTGAAAGGTCTCTTCCAACCCTAATGNATGAGCCTGAACCTGCTGCCCAAGCAGGGCAGCTCAGCGGGCAGGATGGTGAGAGGTCCTGTGTGGTTCTGACGCCTCCTGCTCCATCTCGGCCAGACCCTTTACATCAAACCCAACTGCTTCTGCCTGCTGGGAGGTGCCTGTTTGTGCTGCAGCTGAGTCTGAGTGGCTCTGCCTTGTGGCACAGGCAAAGGAGTGTTGAAACTGGAGATGTCTTGAGCATTCTCCTTAAAAATGAGAGTCATCATGAACTCATAGAATCGTTTGGTCTGGGTGGGAAGGGACCATTAAACGTTATCTGGTCCAATCCCCCTGCAGGGAGCAGGGCCATCTGCAACTAGAGCAGGTTGCTCAGAGCCCCCAACAACCTCCCCTGCAATGGGGACAGGGATGGGGCAGCGACCACCTCTCGGGGCAGCCTGAGCCAGGCTCTCCCCACCCTCAGCACCAACAATTTTTTCCTTCTCTCATCTAAATCTCCCTGTTAGTTTAAAACCGTCACCAGGTGGGGTCAGTCTCTTTTCCCCAGGGGAGGTTTAGGTTCGAGCTGAGGAACAATTTCTTCTGCACTGTCAAAAGTTTCCCAGGCTGCCCAGGGCAGGGGTGGAGTCCCCCTGATCCCTGGAGGGGTTTCCAAGCCGTGGAGATGTGGTGCTGAGGGACACAGGTTGGCAGTGCCATGGCAGTGCTGGGGAATGGTTGGACATGATGATCTGAAAGGTCTCTTCCAACCCTAATGACTCTGTGGTTCTGTGATCTCTGCTGCTCTCTCTATTTCAGGGAGCTTAGGGCAGATCTGCTGAGATCTGGTCTGGTTGATGGCCCTTCTTGGAGCACAGCATGAGGCTGGGCTGCCACTTTCTCTCCCTGCTTGTTTTTGGAATTCGTTCCTTTCTGCCTCCACCTGATCTTGGCATTAAGAGCTCCTCATTTGTCACTGTGTCTGAGCTCTCCTGGTTCCTGCAAGGACTTTTGCCAGGCCGGGGCTCCCAGGTGAGCTTTGTAGCTCTGGCAGTAACCAAATTCCCATCCCTAGGCTGGCGGAGAAGTACAAGGAGTGTCTGACCAGCAAGGAGAAGATCCTGAAGGAGATCGAGGTGAAGAAGGAGTATCTGAGCAGCCTCCAGCCTCGACTCAACAGCATCATGCAGGTATCGAGGCCTGCGGGAAGGGGAGAAGGGCTGCGGGGCCCAGCTGAGCCCACACTCCAAGGGCTGCCCTAGAGCCGTGCATGGCCAGGGCTGGTTCCACTTTGGAAATGTTCCACTCCCAGCTGAGGTGCACAGGAGGTGGATCCACCTCGTGCCGTGACTCCTCTGGAACCTCCTTGTTTATGCGGCAATTCCTGCAGAGTTGCGGACGGAGGAGTCATTAAATGGGCCTTTCCCTAGAGAGCCGCACGCGGTTCCAGCCTCTTGTGATTGCCTTGTGAGGGAAGAACAGGAGAAGGAACTGGGTTATCTTCAGATCCAGAAGTTTTCCAGTGCAGGAGAGCTGCCAGCCCTTCCCTGAGGGCGCACCGTGCCGTGGCTGCGGTTAACCCTGCACTGCGCCTGCTCTGCTGCTTTCCAGTCTCCCATTTACCAGCTGGGGGTGAAGAAGAGGGTGAGGAGGGCAAACTGCTCTGTTCCCAGTGATGAAGGTTCACCATTTGCTCCCCCAGGCCTCCCTGCCCGTCCAGGAGTATCTCTTCATGCCTTTCGACCAGGCACACAAGCAGTACGAGACAGCCCGGCACCTCCCGCCACCTCTCTACGTCCTCTTCGTCCAAGCCAGTGCCTACGGGCAGGCCTGCGGTGAGCGCCGAGTGGGGGGCGCAGCCCCTGGGGCCAGATGTCACCCAGAGCCCTGCTGCAGGGACGCTCTGGGAGGTCCTTCCCATCCCATCTGCTCTGCAGCCGCGTTCTGCTGAGCCCAGAGCAGCGGGGTGGCCTCGGGGCCAGCGCAGTGAGGCAGCAGCATTTGAAACCTTGTTTGCTCAGCGCCCTCGCTGGAAGAACTGCTGGGGAAGCTCCTTTCCCACCTCTCCCCTGCCCCTGCTCAAGGTTGTCAGGGATGTCCCTGCAGCCTTCGAGCTGGCTCGGTGCTGACGCGGCCCCCTGAGAGCTGTCACCCTGTGGCGTGGGTGCTGTGTTATGCCACCCATGGGTGCCTGCAGAGCAAAGGGTGCTCTGCCTGCCCTCACAGAGGCTGTTCCTCACAGCTCCCCCAAAATCCTTCAACCCTTAGACACCTCTGCATTTTGAGGGGCTTTCGGGAGCCCCTCTGTATGGGGAGGGATTTCCTGGGAGGGCTCAGGGTCTCCCTGGGCTGTCCACATCTCCTCTGTGGAGAGGGCTGTAGCATGAGAGCTGCAGTGTCACCTCTTCCACACCATTTGGGAGCCGGGCAGGTGGTGGAGCGTGGAGGGCCCACACTGTGGCACTTGGCCACACCAGGTCCCTGCTAATGGGCATCTCTGGCTGTGATCACCCATCTCCTTGCTCCCTGCTTGTGCCAGCCAGACCCCAACCCCTCTTGGCTTTGTGGTTTCCCTCAAAACTCAGAATTTTCCCTTCTCTGACCCCACCCTACCTGGGACACCCAGCCCTGTGGTGGCCCCATGGAGCCCTCTGGACAACTGACCCTTTGTTTGAGGTTCCTCCACCGCAGGGCTCCACCTCGTGCCGTGGGAGCTTTATGGGGCAGGGCTGCCTCTCACTGCCTTCCCTGTACAGATCTAGTTTTTATGTCTCCTCTGTAGATAAGAAGCTTGTGGTGGCCATCGAAGGCAGCGTTGAGGAAGCCAAAGCCCTGTACAAACCACCTGAGGACTCGCAGGGTGAGCTGGGGTGGTGTGGCCACAGGCAACACCTCTGCACAGGCAGAGGTCAGGTGCTGAGACGGGTGGGTGCTGAGATAGAGCAGTGCTGGGTGTCTGCTGCTGGCTGGAGGCCGCAGCTGCTGATCCCCTCTGGCCCCAGCTCCTCCTTCCTGAGAGGGGTTGCAGCCCCTCATCTGCTGCACTGAGCCCTGGTCCTGGGGACACGTTCCTGCATCTGTGTCCTGCTGGGGCCCGGCTTTTGGGGGGGACGCTACTGTCTGGGGGAGCTGTGGCCTTGGAGAAGGGGCTGCTGGGCCTGGCTGTGGGCAGCTGCTGTGCCCCCGGTGGCTCCTGCTGACACCCTCTCTGTGCAGATGACGAAAGCGATTCGGACGCGGAGGAGGAGCAGACCACGGTAAGGGATGGCACTGGCCCTGTCTGGGCAAAGCTTTCTGTGCCTGCTAACTGGGAGGTGCTGGGGCAGCTGGGCCTGAGTGGGGCTGGGAGCTGGTCCCTACACCCTGTGAGTGCGTGTGGAGGTGCGCTGGTGTTAAATCCCACCCTTCCTTGCCAGGAGACAGGTGCCATTTCCAGTTTCCATCCCGAGCGCAGTGGCAGCAGGGTACAAAAGTGCCCCACTCGTGTCCCTACCACACGTGCATCCCACCAGCGCCTGCAAGGCTGCCTGGAGGCTCTGTCCAGCATGAGGGCTGCGTGTCCGTCTGCAGGACAGGGGTTACATCCTCCAGGTTGTAGCTGGGGGATGCTGGGGAGGAGCTGAGGCACTGGCTGCTGCCAGCACGGAAGCCCAAGGGAGATCTGTGCCTGGTGTACCTGGGAAAGTGCCTCGGTCTTTGCCCCTCGCGATGGGGAAGCTTTTGGGGCCAGCAGGTCCTTGGCGCTGTCCTGGGAGCTCACTCCTGGGAGCTGAAGGGATGCCAAGAGCTGGAGCTGCTTTGTCCTCACCCTGCAGCAGGGCAAGGCTTTCCTGCTCCCCTCCTTCCCTGCAGCTGCTCCATGGTCATGGCTCTGTGGGACTGGGAGCTAAAACCAAAGGAAAGAGTGGTGGAAGAGGAGACTGAGGGCTGGGGGAAGCTGGGAAGCAGGAAAAGAGTCTGATGGCTCTGTTTCACCCTCCCCAGAAGCGGCGTAGGCCCACCCTGGGCGTGCAGCTGGACGACAAGCGCAAGGAGATGCTCAAGAGACACCCCTTGTCTGTCACTGTCGACTTGAAGTGCAAGGGTGAGTTGGCTCAGGTAGCCCTTGGCAGAGAGCGCAAGGGGGTGTGACAGCAGGTCAGGGAGCAACCCAGCAGCAGCTGGGGATCCTCACAGAATCCCAGCACGGTGGGGGTTGGCAGGACCCTCTGGAGCTCCTCTGGTGCCACCCCCCTGCTCCAGCAGGGTCACCCCGAGCAGGGGGCCCAGCATCGCAGTGTCCAGGCGCGCTTGGAATCTCTGCACACAAGGAGACTCCACAACCTCTCTGGGCAGCCTGGGCCAGGCTCCAACACCCTCACAACAAACAAGTTTCTCCTCCTGCTCAGCTGCAACCTCCTGGTTTCCAGCTGGTGCCCGCTGCCCCTTGGCCTGGCGCTGGGCACCCCTGAGCAGAGTCTGGCCCCAGCCTCTTGCCCCCTGGAGGCCCTTGAGCTCTTGCTCTGCATTGCTCAGCTCCCCTCTCAGGCTGCTCTTCCCCAACTGAACAGCCCCAGGGCTCTCATCCTCTCTTCTCCATTCGCTGGTGTCCTAGCAGAGGGACACGGACACCCCCCTGTGCAGTGCGCTCTGGGCTGGAGCAGACGGCAACGTTGCCCTTTCTCTCTTGGTGCAGATGAGAACGTTCTTCACCTGACCTTCTACTACCTGATGAACCTCAACGTCATGACCGTGAAAGCCAAGGTGACCACTGCTGTGGAGATGACAACTGCCATCAGCGCTGGGTAAGGGGAGCCCCAGGGGTGCCCTGGTGTCCTGCCACGGTCTGCTTGAAGTCACCCCTTGGCAGAGTGATGCAGCACAAAGAGCAGCGTGTGATGGTCACATCCCTCTGCTCAGCTGTAGCTCCTGTGCCTGACGGGCCAGGGACACTCCATGCCCAGTTCCCTGTGCTTGCTGCCTGAGGTTTGAGTCTCAGTCCCTCACCTGGGGCACTTGAAGGGCCTTTCTGCAGCACTGTGGTTTCCAAATGCTCTCTCAGCCTGTTCTGTGCTGGGCAGAGGAGACCCCAAAGAGCACAGCTCTATCTCTGCCTCTGGGAGGGCTTCAAGGTGATCCTCCCAAGTCTGTCCTCTCCCCTGCCCCAGGATATCCTTCCCTTCACCTCCAGGGCCTTGCTAGGAGCCCTGCCACAGCCCAACCATCCTCCTCCTCCTCTCGCTTTGTCATGTCAAACCAGGGCAGCGAGGTTTGGAACCTCTTCAGGGAGTGGTGCCAGCCCCATCAGGAGCTGCAGAACCTCCCCTGCTTGTCGCATTCAATCAACCTCTTGCAGCCTCTTCCCTCCCTCCCTGGCAGCTCCCTTCACGCGCTCGCGCTGCAGGTCACCTTGCGTGGAGCGCTGGCGATGCGACCGCCTCTCCCTGTGCTCCCCAGAGACCAACAGAGCCCGATTTGAGTGAGGAGTAGCTGAAATGGCAGCAGCGGGAGCCTGTCCAGGGAGCTCCCATCAGCTGCCAGCTCTCTGGTGGCTCTCCCCAGGCCAGGAGGAGGTTCCTGAAGAAGAGGGATGTGGGAGGCTGGTCTGGGCTTACCTGGGAGCAAGTGCTGCCTGCCAACCTGCCCCATGTGAGGCCTCCCAGTGCTTTTGGGGTTCTCTTTTCCCCATAGCTGCCCAAACCCCTCTGCGGTAGCAGCCGGAGTCTCTCTGCATGGTTCCTGTGCTGTGTGCTCCCTTCCTCGCAGCTCACCCCAGACCAGTGAGGCTCTGGCTTGAGCCACAGCCCTTTGTGCTTGGCAGGGCATGTGAGGATGATCAGATGTTGTATTTCTTGAAGCAGAATTCCTCTGCTTAAGCTCGTTGGGTGGCAAACAGCCATCAGGCCGTGCCCTGCCTGCGCTAGAGATGCTTTCTCCGTACAACTCAGCAGGTTTCGTGTGAATGTGCTGGAGTGAGCAGCTTCCTGGGAAAGCGAGGAGCTGCTGCCCTGGGATTTCTGTCTTCCTCAGCCAGGGAGGAGACAGATCTCCTTTTGGAGTGGAGCTAGGGGTAAACTATTGTGGTCTTGAAACCCAACTCATGAAGCTCATAATCGCTTTCTCTGGGCTTGGAGCCTGTTAGTGGGTGCCTCAGAGAGATGTGGAGCCTGGGCTGGTGCTGTGCCAGGGGAGGTTTAGGCAGGTTATTAGGAAAAATGTCTTCTCCAAAAAGGTTGTCAAGACTTGACCCAGGCAGCCCAGGGCAGGGGTGGAGTCCCCATAATCCCTGGAGGGGTTTCCAAGCCGTGGAGATGTGGTACTAAGGGACATGGGGTAGTGGTGGACTCAGCAGTGTTGGTTTAATGGTTGGACTCTGATCTTAAAGGTCTCTCCTAACCTTAATGCTTCTCGGATTCTCTAACTAATCTCTCCCCTCCTCCTGCCAGTGATCTGCTCTCCCCAGACTCCATCCTCAACTGCCTCTATCCAGGAGATCACGGGAGGAAAACGCCCAACCCAGCCAACCAGTTCCAGTTCGATAAAGTGGGGTGAGTGGGGCAACTTTGCCCGGTGGTTGGCACAAGTGCCTCACTCCAGTTCATCCCTTCCCAGCTCGGTGGCCAGGAAGCCAATGTCCTGCCAGCTGACATCACCTGGGCACAGCTCCCTCCGTCTGGCTTGCGGGATGAGCAGTGTGGGGCTGGGGCTGCTCTGGGGTGGGGTAACCTTTCTTCGTTGTCCCCACAGCATCGTGACCTTGAGCGACTACGTGACGGAGCTGGGGCACCCCTACGTGTGGGTGCAGAAGCTGGGCGGCCTGCATTTCCCCAAGGAGCAGCCCCAGGCACGTCGCATCCCCTCCCCTCTCCACCAGAACATTGAGCTGGGGGCTGGGGGCCAGTTGTTGTGTCCTGTCCCCCCCTAAGACCCCACAATTGCTGGTGGCACCAGCCACTCCCAGTGCAGGGTGCCCTGTCGCTGGCCAGGCTCGGACGGGGCAGCAGGACCACGCCAACGTGGTTTATCTCCTGTGTGTGACAGTCTGAGCTAAGCTACGGGTGCAGAGCAGCAACTTGAGCCTGTCCCTATCCCTGGGGCCGGGTAGAGGGTGGCTCCTGGACCATGGGGCTCCCAGTGGGGCCCGGAGGTTGGCGTGATTGTGACAGCCCCTCCTGCCCACAGCACACAGTCACTGCGGACAACTCGCTGAGCGCCAGCCACATGGAGCTGACGGTGAAGCTGCTGCGTTCGAGGCTCCAGTCCCGCCTGGCTCTCCACAAGCAGTTTGCGTCGCTCGGTGAGTGCCTGGCTGCCCATGGGGACAGTGGGTGCGGTAGCAGGGCCTCCTTGCACAGGGGAGCCGACCCATGTCACCTTCAATAGAGCTGGAGATGCGTGGTGCCACCCTCAGCTTTCCCACACGGTCCCTCTGCCCTCAGCAGCAGCAGGGCTGTGAGGGCTGCCCTGTTTAGGGGGGGAGAGGAGGACTGTGCCCCCTCCCAGTGCCCAGCACCCCTTTGGGACTGGCCATCCCTGTGCTCAGAATTGGTTCAGGCCACATTAGGAGGTGAAGCACAGAACGACAGCACAGTGGGGGTTGGCAGGGCCCTCTGGAGCTCCTCTGGTGCCACCCCCCTGCTCCAGCAGGGTCACCCCGAGCAGGGGGCCCAGCATCGCAGTGTCCAGGCGCGCCTGGAATCTCTGCACACAAGGAGCCTCCACAACCTCTCTGGGCAGCCTGGGCCAGGCTCCAACACCCTCCCCCCACACAAGTTGCTCCTGCTGCTCAACTGGAACCTCCTGGGTTCCAGCTGGTGCCCAGTGCCCCTTGTCGTGGCGCTGGTCCCCCCTGAGCAGAGTCTGGCCCCAGCCTCTTGCCCCCCGCGGGCCCTTGAGCTCTTGCTCAGCATTGCTCAGCTCCAGCTGAAGAGCCCCAGGTCTTTCAGCCTTGCCTGGGCACAGAGGTGCTCCAGCCCCACAGCAGCTTTGCAGCCCTAAACACACCCGTGCACCCGTCGCTGTGAGCTCCAGCGGGAGCACAGCCGAGGCCTCCTCTGCTCCTCTCTGGGCAGCTGATGAAGGTGTCAGAGGGATAACGATATCGCCAGGTCCTGGGTTTAGAGCACCCCCTTGCAGGCCAGTGGCAGAGCTCTGTCCGCAACCCTGCCCTGCTCAGGTGGCCTGGCCTTGCTTTCAGAGCACGGCGTCGTGCCAGTCTCCAGCGAGTGCCAGCACCTCTTCCCTACCAAGATCGTCTCGCGCCTGGTGAAGTGGGCTGCCATCCCCTACGAGGATTACGCGGTAGGCACCGAGCGCAAGGCCGGATCCCTTCCAGCTCCCACACAGCGCCAGCAGCCACTCACTCCTCCTCGTGTCTCTGCTCGCAGGAGCTGCCCTACACCAAGGATGTGATAGAGGCTGGCTTGGCTGAAGACACTCACCTCTACTACATGGCCCTGATCGAAAGGGGAACAGGTAGGTGCCTTCCCTTCCCCTGGACACCCCCAGGGCAGCTTCTGGGGGTCCTCATGGGACATCCCTCTGGCTGGAGGCCTCATGGGCTGTGGGTGACGTGAGGTTTAGGTTGGATATTAGGGAAAATTTGTTCTGCACAAGGGTTCCCAGGCTGCCCAGGGCAGGGGTGGAGTCCCCCTGTTCCCTGGAGGGGTTTCCAAGCCGTGGAGATGTGGTGCTGAGAGACACAGGGTAGTGGTGCCCTGGCAGTGCGGGGGGAATGGGGGGACTCCATGATCTGGAAAGTCTCTTCCAAGCTAAGCAGTTCTGTGGTTCTCCCCCGCCCTGCCCAGCCAAGCTCCAGGCTGCTGTGGTGGTGAACCCCGGTTACTCCACGCTGCCACCCGTCTTCAGCCTGTGCCTCAACTGGAAAGGAGAGCGAACCAGCAGCAACGATGACAACATTCGGGTAACCAGAGGTGGTGGGAGGAGGGAGGCTGGAGAGACTTTGACATTTGGCGGGGTGTTCCCATTGCTTCTGTGTCCCTAAAGAGGAGACATTGGGGTGAGGTGGTGGCCAGGCCCGTGGGACCTGCAGCCTGGGGTCCTTGAGGAGCAGAGCAGAGACTGAAACTGTGCCAGACTGATCCCTCTGCCTCTGCCAGGCCATGGAGAGCGAGATCAACGTGGACTACAAGGAGCTGTGGGGGCCCAAACCGGGCTACCAGCTGCTCACCAACCAGCTGCAGCGCCTCTGCATGGTGCTGGACGTCTACCTGGAGACAGAGCCCCATGACCCCAGCGTGGAGGGGCCCAAGGAGTTTCCCCAGGAGAAGATGTGTCTGCGCCTGGTCAGGTGAGAGCCTGGGGCAGTGAGGAGCTGGGGAGGGTGGAGGATCCCTGCCTTGGTGCCAGCCTTGAAGCCTCCCCGGCACCTTTCTGTGGGTGCTGTGGGGTTCCTGACCCTCTGGTGCCAGCCTCTCCCTCGTCTCCTCTTCCAGGGGGCCCTTGCGCCTGAAGCCCTTCAAGTTCAACTACCCTCAGGGGTTCTTCAGCCACCGCTGAGCACCACTCTGCGCTGGGCCTCATCCTGCTCGCAGGGAGGAGCGTCCCCATCTCCCCATCCCACCATTCCGGTTTATTTTCCATGGGTTTATTTGAAGGTTTTATATCCAAATCAATTAAACACAACTGGAGGAAAAGCCTGTGGGTGCCCTGTGTGTGCGGAGGGCTGGGCTGGGTGGGGGCACCCACGGGGGCTGCGTCCTGCCCCACCCCTGCTGCCGTGTCCCTTTGCCTGGGCCGCCTCCTGCCCTCCCTCCCCACCGCAGGGCCTTGGGACCGCGGAAGAACTGAGCTGGCTAAAAACTGAGGTGGCTATAAATAGCCCCTTTCCGGAGCCCGCACTGCAGCCCAGCCTGTCCTTGCCGCGCTTGGCTTCCAGCAGCTGACTCGGCACAAACCCTGCAGCGAGGGGGGGTGCTGCCGCTGCCTCCCCGGCCTTGGAGGGGGGAAACCAGAGCAGGGGCCTGGACCTCAGGGTGCTCTGCAAGGGCTTGGGAGTCCCAGCACCCCGGCTTGTCCCCTCCTCACAGCCGGGCTCCATCCTGCTCCCACAGTCACGGTCCCTCCAGGTGTCTCCTCAGGGGGTGATTTCTCCCCCAGGAAGGCAACAGACCCTCTCCTCTCTCCCCTGCAGCCCCCGCCCTCAGTGCACTGCCGCAGCGCTGGGGTTAAACCCAGCCCTGCCCGCCCCTGGGAGATGGGCTTTAAAAAATGAAGGAAGGAAGGAAGGAAGAAGAAAAAAGTAATCTTAAACCTCTAAAATCCTTTGGTGGGTGTGGAGCGGGTGGGCTGGCCCAGGTCCCAGAGCCTCACGGCGTCCTTTATGGGCTCTCCCCTGACAAAGGCCGAGCGTTCTTCCAGGGAGGGCAGGTGTGGTGCTGGAAAGCCCCGTGTCACCCCCCAGCCCTGGGTGACAGATCCCAGCCCCCGTTGGCCAGGTTTCCTGCCTTCCTTCACCATCTCCTCCTCCTCCTCCTCCTCCTCCTCCCCCCCAACAGGAACCAGCTGAGCCAGACAATCTCTGTAAGCACTTTATTTGGTTATTGCACAGAAAGCAAAGATCAGTGGGCGGAGGTTCCTAGTGCACCGTGTCCAGGAGCATCCCTGCAGCCTGAGGCACTGCACCGAGACACAATTGCGACCCCCCCGGGCCCCTGCCAGCCCCCTCCCTCCCCATCCCAAGCAGCTACAGCTCTGCGTGGCGCTCGCCCATCGATTGATTGCACAGAAACGTTAAATAAATGCACTTAGTGGAGAAGGGCGGGCGCTCCCCCTGCGCGGGGCTCTCTTCTCCGTGGTTATAATTCAAGTGTGTAAATGTGGCACTCGACATCGGTCACCTTCTGCGGGGAGGGGGGACAAGCTACCGGTCAAACCTGGGGGGGGGAGCTGTGACAGACCACGTCTCGCACGCGGGAGTATTGCTAAGGTAAAGCCCGGCCCGTGGCGGGAGCGAAGGGAGCAGCCCCCGCACCCAGCGGTGCTCAGTGGCACCCAGGGCTCCCTCACTTCTTCCCCGCGGCAGGTGCCGGCTCCGGGGCTTTGGTCTCCTTGCTGGAGGGCGCCTCGGGCTTGGGGGGCTCTTTACTGGCTTTGGGCTCGTCTTTGGGTTTCGCTTTGGGATCTTCAGACACCTTCTTGGGCTCCTCCACCTTCTCCTTTTTGGGCTCCTCCACCTTCTCCTTCTTGGGCTCAGCCTTTGGCTTCTCCGCCTCTTTCTCAGCCGCTTTGTCGACCTCCTGCTGAGGTTTTGCTGGAGCCTCCTTCTCAGCCTTTCCTTCCACAGGTTTGGGGCCAGGCTTGGAGGTCTCTTTCACCTGTGGGGCTGGAGGCTCTGGTGCAGCAGCCGCCTTCTCCTTGGGCTTCTCCTCTACCTTGGCCAGGACGTCTTTCTTGGGAGCTTCCTCTTTCCTGCTCTTCTCGGCTCCAGGCTTGGAGGGAACCTTTGCCTCTTTGGGTGGCTCTTCCTTTGCAGGGGCTTTCGGCTCCTTTGGAGGGGAGGGGCTCGGCTCTTTGGCCGGGGCCGCTTCCTTCTGCGGAGTCTTGGCTTCCTCCTTCACCGGAGACTTGACTTTCTCTGGAGACTTCACAGCTGGGGTCTTGGCCCCCTCCTTTGGGGGAGTTGGGGGCTTCTCTGGAGATTTGACAGTGGGGGTCTTGGCCTCCTCTTTAGAGGGGGTTGGGGCTTTCTCTGGGGATTTGACAGACAGGGTTTTGGATTCCTCTTTTGAGGGAGTTGCAGGTTTCTCTGGGGACTTCACAGCTGGGCTCTTGACCTCCTCTTTTGAGGGGGGTGCAGGTTTCTCTGGGGATTTCACCACCGGAGTCTTGGCCTCATCCTTTGAGGGGGGTGCGGGTTTCTCTGGAGACTTCACTGTTGGGGTCTTGGCCTCGTCTTTTGAGGGTGTTGGGGGCTTTTCAGGGGATTTGACGGCTGGAGTTTTGGCCTCCTCGTTTGAGGGGGTTGGGGGTTTCTCTGGAGATTTCACAGCTGGGCTCTTGGCCTCCTCTTTTGAGGGGGGTGCAGGCTTCTCTGGGGATTTGACAGCTGGGCTCTTGGCTTCTTCTTTTGAAGGGGGTGCCGGTTTTTCTGGGGACTTCACCGTTGGGCTCTTGGCCTCCTCCTTGGAGGGGGTTGGTGGCTTTTCAGGGGACTTGACAGCTGGAGTCTTGGCCTCCTCC
This sequence comes from Todus mexicanus, assembly GCA_013389965.1. Lineage (NCBI taxonomy): Eukaryota > Metazoa > Chordata > Aves > Coraciiformes > Todidae > Todus > Todus mexicanus. Next base: position 2,134 of record WEIS01003931.1, on the reverse strand, counting down.
TTTGAGGGGGACTCAGGTTTCTCTGGGGACTTGGCCTCCTCTTTTGCAGGTGACTTGGCCTCCTCCTCACCCTCTGCTTCCTCTTTCTCCTCTTCCTTCTCCTCCTTCTCCTCCTCCTCTTCAGCCTCTTTCTCAGCTGCCTCCTCCTCCTCTGTGACCTCCTCGGTCACCTGGATTTCCTCTGTTTGCTCCTCCACAATCACCGTCTCCTTCTCAGATTTTTCCACCACCTTGATCTTCTCCTCACTCTTCACCTTGATGTTGGCGGTGATGCTGGGAGCCTTGGGGATCACCTCGGGGAAGGAAAGCATCCCGATGCCGGTCTCAAGACGATACTCCTCCCCTTCCAAGAGCTTTCTGCCAGGAAGAGACCAGAGCAGGGCAGTCAGCGATTGCTTCTCACCCAGCTTATGCCTCCTCCCATGACCTGGACCTGCCAGGCCCTGTCCTGCAGCTCCGTTCTCCCTCCTCACCCTGCTGTCCATGTGCTGCCTGACCCTCCTGCTCCTACCCGTTGGGCTGCGCAGGTTTCCTCACCCATCCCTCCACAAGCCATGTGCAGAACTGGGTCACCCAGCTGGACGTTGCCCACCGTGCTCTTGGAGGACGGGTGGTTTCTCCCTCACCAAGAAGGGCCCAGGTGTTAGTGAGGGCCCTCAAGGAGCATCCCCAGAGACACCAGCACTAGGGACTGGCCGAGACCCTCCCACCTTCCCCTTGCCCACCCCATACCTATAGGCAGCAATTTCAATGTCCAGGGCCATTTTGACATTGAGCAGATCCTGGTACTCCCGGAGCTGAGCTGCCATCTCCCACTTGGTGCTCCTCAGCTCGCTCTCAAGCTGCTGGATGGTTTCCTGTGGGCAGACAGAGTGACTGGTGACACTGGGGGACGGTGCCCAGGAGCAGTGGGACATAGAGCACCCCTAACCACTCCCCTGGTCTTCAAGGAGGGACTGCTCACCCAGCACTGGGGCGCCCTCACAGAGGGGGCTGCAGCCATCTCCCTGCAGACACAGGGAGGACACATCCAGGGGCTGTTTCAATGTGTCCGGTTCCCTTGGGGGCACCGGTGGGAGTCCTGCGCCGCTTCAGCCGAGAGCTGAGCCCCCAGCGCCCTCCCAGAGCTCCCTCCAGCAGGGACAAGCTTTAGGAATGTTTCTAGGGCTTGGGGGAGTCTGGTGGCCACCAAACCCCAGCCTGAGGCTGGTGGGGATGGGGGATCCCCCTGGGGACAGTGATTCAGCCCACAGCCACCACCCGGTGCAGCCGTCCGTGCTGCAGGCACAAGCCCTGCCCTGAACCCTGCGGGCAGTTCAGTGGCGTTTGTGACCATCATGGGCAGCTCAAGACCAAGCAGAGACACAGGACAGGTGAGGGACGCGACAGTTGAGCTGCAAGCCTGAGCTGGGCGAGGCTGGCTCTAGACACAGCCCTGAGTATTTGCCACTGGTCATCAGCATCTCTGAAGCCAAGGCACCATGCTGCTCCTCTCCCGGAGCTCAACGGTCCCTCCCCACCCAACGCTGTCCAGGGCACCCCATCACCTGGTAGGACAGGACATCTGCCTGATGGCGCTCCTCCGAGTCCTGTCTCTGCCTCTCCAGTGACTCCTGGGTCCCTTTGAGGGCTTCGAGCTCGGTGGTCTTGGACTGAAGCTGGCGGCGGTACTCGGAGATCTCCTCCTGGGCCAGGCGCATGGCGTCCGTGTTCACCTTGGCCACCTCGGAGAGCTTGTCCAGCCTCACTGCAACAAGAGAAGGGAGAAGCTGCAGGGAGGGAGGGAGGGAAGCTGCAGCGTCCCCTTCTCGAGGAACCTCAGCTCCTTTGCTATCACGCATCCCCTGAGCGTGTCCTCTGCAGAGCCGGCAGCGGCTCCCTGGGTGCGCTGGCATCACCCGTGCAGTGAAGGTGCCCGTGCAGGACGGGCTGGGCGGGTGTTCTCTCCAGCTTGGACATCACCCAACACAAAGACACCCTGGGAACCTCCTTGTCCCCCTCCAGCTCCTGCCACAACCCCTGGGGCTGCCCTGCGGCCACGCCCTGCCATGTCCTGCCACCCGGCCAGGCGGGGGAGGGGGGTTTGCCGCAGAGCCCTGCGGGGGATGGGGACGGAAAGGGGGGGCCAGAGCCC
>WEIS01003925.1:0-12151 GCA_013389965.1 Todus mexicanus | reverse complement strand
CGGGCATCCTCCTGCAGCCGCCTCTGTGTGCCCGGGGCTGCTCCTCGGGCCCCCCCTGGGCAGCTCTGCAACCCCCCGAGTGCCTCGGCTCAGCTCCCCGGATAACTCCTTGCATGTCTCCGCACACCCCCCTGAATCCCCCTTTGCATGTGTCCGAATAACCCCTGAATCCCCTTTTGCATGTGTCCGGACACCCCCTGAATCCCCNCCCTCATTCCCTCAGCATCCCCCCGGGCATCCCTCCACCCCTCCCCCATCCCTCTGCTCTACGCCCACAGGTATCTCCAGCAGCACCTCCTCCCTGCATCCCTCCAGCACCACCCCCACAGCCCCTGGACATCTCCCCTGCACCATCACCTCCCCCCTACCCCCATCTCCTTGGGGACCCCTCCTGAACCTCCAGGCAAACCGCGTAGGAGGGGTTGGCTGATGGGGAAGATTTTGGGGCAAGCCTGGCCGTGGTGGGCAGGAGAAGCACCCCTGGGAGCTGTGGGTACGGGCAGAAGGGCTGGGGCGCTGTCGTTGCCTCCCACGGATGCCCGTTGGAGTACAGAGCAAAACTCGTGAGATATCAGAAAAAAATGGGCTTTGTTAGGGAGAAAGCGGCAGGGCACACAAAGGACGGGCTCAGGAGCGGGTCAGTGATGCTCTGTTCCGCAGCCTTCCCTGCCAGAGGCCTGCAGAAAGCGGACGGCTGCCCCAAACGAAGCGGTGTTCTGCTCGCGTGGCTTCGGAGCTTCACCTCCATCCCACCAGAGCTTCAGAAACGCCCCTGTGCAGCCCCAGGACCCCGGCGATGAGCCACACCAGGCCCTGTGGTTGCAACCACGGGCTCCCAGCAGGATGGCCTTGGGGTGCCTGTGATCCCCAGAGGCAGCGTTGTCTGTTTTCCAGGCCCTCGACAGATTTGAGAAGGATTTGGGGCACTTTACCAACCAAAGCCCTTACAGGATGCCTTTGCAGCTGCGCCCAGCCCCGGCCACCCCCTTGCGGACGCCTCCCGAGCCCCGGGGAGCTTTCCAAAACCCACCCAGGTGCAGCCCTTGGGCGAGGAGGCACCTGGAAAGTGATGCCAGCAGCAGAGAAGGGGCATGGGGTGGGTGGAGGAGGGCGCTGAGTGCATCCTGCATCCCATCGACGGAGCCAGAGGCGAAAATCCTGGTCTCATCGCCATCGGTTTGTAGCAGCGCTGCCAGTGGGCACGTGAGCTAGAGACATCCTGAGCTGTGGTGTCCCCTTCTCTGGAGACGTTTCAAACCCACCTGGACGAGTTCCTGTGGCACTTGGTCTGGGTGATCCTGCTCCGGCAATGGGGGAATTGGACTAGATGAGCTTTTGAGGGCCCTTCCAATCCCCAACATTCTGTGATTCATCTGTGAGTTAATAGGAAGGTCCCCCCAGCTCAGCGGTGAGATTAAACCAAGGGGAATCATGAGGAGCCTGTTCTGCATCAGGCAGGGCCAGAATCTTCCAGCAGCTCTTGCGCTGGGCTGGGTCTGGCTCATTCGCAGGCAGCAAATACACAGCAAGAGGCAGACGGAGGTGAGAACCCCCACCAGCAGCAGCCTCATCCCACACAATCAGGATGAAAATGGGGTTTGGAGGGTTTCTGTGTGCAAACAGAGAGCGTCACGCTGGCACTGGGAATGGGACGTTGGCTGTGACGGGCAGAGAGGAGTTTGGTGACTCTGCAGCCCCCATGAGCTGTTGCTCGAGGAGATGCCATGAGCTGTTGCTCGAGGAGATGGCCGCAGGCATTGATCGCGGAGTGCGGGTCCGCTGGAGCCACACGCTCGCGTTAGGCCTCATCACCCCCGGCATCCTCACAAGGCCACCCCCTGTGCTGCCGGGGCAGAAGCGATGGGTTTGTGGGCAGCCATTCCTTCTGGTTAAGCGGTGGAGGATGGTTTCCACTGGTACAAGCACACGGCGCATCCAGTCCTGAGTCCCCACCTGCTTTACGGGCCTTTTCCTCGAGTTTCCCGTTGGCGAAGGAGCGTGAGCTGGATGAGCAGGGCAGGCGGGTGCTGCGGGTGTGCGGCGCGTCGAGAGGACGCACGTCATGGAGCCAGAGGAAAAGTGAGACCGGGTGAAACAAATCCCGTCCCTTCAGTCTGGCAACATCCACCTCGCTCTGCTGAGGAAGGTCTGCAGGGGCTGCAAAGGAGGGGGGGAAGAAATATTGTCACAGGGAGCAGAGAAGGAGGAACAGGCTCCAGCAGCGAGAGGGAAGGTTTAGGGTTTGACGGTGGGAAAAGCTTTCTGATGGCAAAGAGAGTGGAGATGGGAAAGGGGATGCTTGGGAAGATGCAAAACCCCATCGCCTCTGTGTTGGGTGATGAAAAACGGGCAAATCCCAGGAGATCTGGGCCAGATCCACTCCCGGGAGCTCTCCGCATCCCACTGCCATGACCTCATGAGTATCAAAACCCAGCAGCACGCTCCTGCATCCCAGCCTTTCCATCCCGAGGCCATTGACCGCAATTCCTGGGAGGTAGTTATCGGTACTGCTGAAACTTCATGCCATATCGTGGGTCTGGTGGTGGCCAGCTCAGGCTGCAATAGCGGGTGAGGGGTTGCGAGTCTCACCCGAGGGCTGCCTGCAACCCTGGGACCTGCATTTTGATTCCCCCCCGATCCTCACACTGCCCCTGCCCCCTCTCCTGCCGGCAGCGTTTCGAAATTCAGAGCGTATCCCCTTATGTCCTGGATGGCAACTTTCCCAGCCGAGCCCACGGGATTTACTAGGGGTGTCAGGAAACCCAGACTTTGGCCCCACGTGCTTCGCGATGAACATAGACTGAGGCAGAGGCTCCGGTTTCTCTCTTTTCCTGGGATTATTGGAAAATCGCTGTGAGAGGCGGGCAACGCGATATATCCTGCTGGCCGGGTGGTTGAACAGAAGCTGCTGCAAAGGCAGCACAGAAAGAGGCGCTGCTGAACCGGTAACGTTCAAACCCCGCTGAGGAAAATTTGTAAGAATACTGGCAGGTTTATATCTGCCCGTGAGTTACAGCTAAAATCCCGGCACGTACCACGCGCGTCGTACCGCAGGAAGGCTACGGTGAAGGGGTTTAGTAGGATGGAGCTGGGCGAGCAGAGGAGAGTGTCATTTAAGGCCTGGTTCTTTAAAAACCCAGCCCTCCTGTGTCTTTTTAAGGCAAGTTCAGAAAAGGAAAGAGCAAATAAAGCAGCCGAAAGCTGCTATTTTTTTTTTGCAGGGGAGGGCTGGCGCTGGGTTGGCGGCGGGACGGGCACCAGCACCGGCAGCTCTGGGGCAGCAGGAGCTGTGGCTCCGCGTGCTGAAGTGCAAGAAGCTGAGCAAACAAAAGCCATTTTGCAAACACACAGAGCCCGGAGGTGCCCCTGGGGTGCTGGGACAGGGCAGCCACTCAGCTCGGGGACATTGGCCAGCTGGATGTCCACCGCGGTCAGCAGGAGCTGCCCGGTGAAACCCTGCAGGGCCCTGGCTGCGGGAGCCGGGCTTTTATCCTTTGCGTGATGAGGGCCTGGCGAGGCGGAGATTACAGCAAAAAATCAGGTTAAAACCCATTTATCCGACCCGAGCGGAACCCGTGTGCGTGTCCCAGGGATGTGCGGAGGCGGGAGCGGGGCCGTCGCGACGCTGGTGGCTGCAAACCTGCCCCGGCTGGAGAGCCCCGGCCAAGCCCCGGCCACGTCGCTGCGTGAGGTGGTTAACACAGGGCAGGCGGTAATTAAACCAGCGCGCCTGGAAATAGCTCTTTCTGTAGCTCCCAGGCTTAAGCAAATGAGTGAAATTCGTGCTGGTGTAATTAAAGCGATGTGGTTCGCGATCTCGTTACTCCGCAGCTCGGTGCTTTGCTCTCCAGCACGAGCCCACGCGGAAAAAACCCCTGGCTAGCTCCAGCTCCAGCCCCTGCGCTGCTCCAGCGCCGCCGAATCTGACCTCTCACCATCATGGTGCCCATTAACACCAGCCCATTAACACCAGTTCATTAACACCAGCCTTCAAACCGGTCCGGCAGCCTCCAGCATCATCCCGCAGCCATCCCGGCTCGCTCCCGGCACACACGGCTGTGGCGAAGGCAGAGCTGCCGCTGCTCCCGTCCAGCCCCTTGGAAATCCGGAGGAGAAATCACCATTTTTGCATTTATATTCCTGCCTCTCCAACAATCTCTCTTTTTTTTTTCTCTCTCTGCTTGGTCTTTTAGGTGTTTAAACAACCCCAGACTCACTAGCCACCAGACGGTTTCATTTCAGGCACGTTCATGATAAACCCCCCCCGACACGAGCGAGCTGCTCGTGACACTTGCCAGAGGAAAATAAGATTTGGAGGCGCCGTGAAGCGACATCCCCGCGGCTGATGTGTCACAGCGGCACACATGGGCGCTGGCAATGCCACCGCCGCTGCCACCGCCTTCGAAATCCCTGGGTGGATTCCCAGGCGGTTCGTGTCCGACGGAAAAAAAATATTGCCCTTGTCTTTTTCCTTTCCTTCCTAAATCTGGGTTAAGCCGTTTTCAGACCGAAGAGATGACGGCTAAATGGGATGGAGAGGAAGGAGGGGACGTGGTGGCGGATGGTCCAGGGAGGTGGGGGACAAGCAGTAGCTCCTGCGCTGGCGCCCAGCCCCGACTGCGACAACCCAGGAGTGGGGAAACCCATTTCCAAGTGTCCGAAACACCCGGATTGGAGACCTCTGATCCCTGGCGCTTCTCGGTAAGAAATGTGGAGAATTACGGAGATAAAAGGGCTCGCACCAGGGTGGAAGAGCTCAAAACCACAGGGATAACCAAGGAGGGATGTGCTAATGGTTTTCTACCATCCAAACACTGAAGACGGGATTTGAATTGCAGATTAAGAGAGGCTGCCCGAGTGTGGTGATACACTCATGGTGCAGGGAGCGGAGCATCCCCAGTGCTGGAGGTTTTCGCTGTAATTAGACCAACATCTGTCCGTCGATGGCCGGGGCTTGCGCAGTCGCTGCACTACTCAAGGTTGGGATGGAGATTTCCCGCAGGCTCCTCCTGCTCTGCTTTTCTGGAACTTCAGAGAAAGCTGGATTATTCTGGGGGTTTTTTTGCTTTCTTTTCCCTTTCCTTTCCTTTCCTTTCCTTTCCTTTCCTTTCCTTTCCTTTCCTTTCCTTTCCTTTCCTTTCCTTTCCTTTCCTTTCCTTTCCTTTCCCTTCCTTTTCTTTCCCTTTCTTTTCTTTCCCTTTCTTTTCTTTCCTTTTCCTTTTCCTTTTCCTTTTCCTTTTCCTTTTCCTTTTCCTTTTCCTNTTTCCTTTCCCTTCCTTTTCTTTCCCTTTCTTTTCTTTCCCTTTCTTTTCTTTCCTTTTCCTTTTCCTTTTCCTTTTCCTTTTCCTTTTCCTTTTCCTTTTCCTTTTCCTTTTCCTTTTCCTTTTCCTTTTCCTTTTCCTTTTCCTTTTCCTTTCTTTTCTTTTTCCTATCCAATACATTCCTCCTCTCCGGAAAGATTAAATCTTGATTGTCAGGAACCGGCATAGCGGGTAAAAAGATTTCCCAGACTAGTCAAAATGTCATCCTGCTAAAAACGCTAGTAATAAAAAATGAGAAGAAAGGGCCCACTATGGACTCGGGCCCATAAAAATATCCAGAAGATGGATCTGAAAGTTTAGAAACAATTGAAGCTCAGCGGCAAAAGGGCGCTCTGGGGACCGTCGGGCCCAGCACAGCCACTCATAGAGGGGAGAAAAATCAATAAGTGAAGAAAAGAATCGCCTGCGTGCTTGGTCTTGAATTAAAAGGGAACCAAAGCAGACCTTTTCACCCATCTCAAGCAGTCATTGGGTTTATTGTCACTCTGGAAATTAGGGCACGGGGGGAAATGCCCAAGCGAGGGAGATGGGGAGATGCTCCAGCTCCTGCTGCATCTCTGTGGAGCTGCCTCGGGGCTGTCCTGGCTCCTCCCTGCTGTGTTTTGGGATCCCGGGGATGCAGGAGGGCTTATCCCCAAGGAGAGGGGGCCGGGACAGGGAGGGGACTCCCCTGCTGGCACCCACCCCCTGTGACACCACCCGCATTTGGAGTAGGAATCCTTCCTCCTCCTCTCCTGGTCCCCACCACCAGCCCACTTCATCCGAGAGCACCTTACAGGGGAAAGTCACCGGAGCCAAGAGGGAGCTGGTAACAAACCCGGGCCAACCCAACCCCACCCTTGGATGAGCAGGTCTTGGAAAAGCCGGTTCCGCCGGCACCGCGCCGGGGCCGTGTCGTCACCACGCAGAGGGAGGCTACTTCGAGTCCCTGCCGAAGGCAGCAGGGCCATCGCTGCTAGGATGGGGGCTGAAATTGGGCTCGAAAATTGGATTCCCATGAGTTCTGGGGGTGACTGGGCAGGGATGGCTGCTCTCGGCTCCCTGGGATGGCTTCAGCAGATTGAATGCAGCTCTTTTGCTTCATCCCCAGGTCAGGCGATGTCCCCAGGGACCCGGCTGTGACCGGTACAGGATCATAAAATCATAAAATCACAGAATCATAGAATGCTTGGGGTTGGAAGGGACTTTTAAAGTTCATCTAGCCCAAGTTCCCTGCAAGGAGCAGGGCCATCTGAAGAGAAGAGAAGAGAAGAGAAGAGAAGAGAAGAGAAGAGAAGAGAAGAGAAGAGAAGAGGGAAAAGAAAAGAAAAGAAAAAAGAAAAGAAAAGAAAAGAAAAGAAAAGAAAAGAAAAGAAAAGAAAAGAAAAGAAAAGAAAAGAAAAGAAAAGAAAAGAAAAGAAAAGAAAAGAAAAGAAAAGAAAAGAANAGAAAAGAAAAGAAAAGAAAAGAAAAGAAAAGAAAAGAAAAGAAAAGAAAAGAAAAGAAAAGAGAAAAGAAAAAAGATTGGCGTGGCACAAAGGAGAGCTGCGTGCTGTTTCCTGGAAAGGGCGTGGGGAGCATCCTTGGAAAGCTTTCCCTGCACAATGCGCTTGCTGTTTCCAGAAAAATAAAGTTTGCTGTGACCCACCTGTCCCCGAAAAGCAGCTATTTAAGGCTGGAACATGGTCAGCGCCGAGTCAGCGGCGGGCTCTGGCCTGAATACAGAGCAGCCGGCACCTCTGCCAGGCGCTGGGGTTTGGTTATTTACCTGCAGCTCTTTAATTGCTGCAAAATACCCTGGAAAAAAAAAAATGCAGGAGAGCTGCCCAAGCACCAAGCGCTCCCAATTCAAGGTGGTTCCCCCCCAGCTTTCGGCTAGTGGCTGTGAAACCCTCTTGCCAGCCCTCAAAGCCATGCCAGGGCAGGAGGGGGTTTTCTGCTTCACCGCCTCAACTTTTAGGGGTATTTTGGCTGCGGTTGGGAATTTGATGGTTCAGAAGCCAGCAGGCAGCAGCTTTGGGGGCTGCCAGAGAAACGGGTGCAGGAACGATGGGTGGGTGCATCGTCACGGGGCTGCCAAGGCACTCTGCCGCCTCTCCCCCGCGAAGGGAAGGGGTTTGGCAGCGAAGGAGGTGTCGGGTGGGTTAGTGTCACTCGTGTCCCCGCATCCCCCAGCAAGCCAGGGCCAAGACTCCCTCCCCATCCCACTGACAGGCTGTGCTCGGGGTTCACCAAGGGCGTTCCTGGAGGTTTCGGCAGCGTAACAAGGCTTGCCAAAGCCTAACCTCTCCGCGAGAGCTCACCTTTGGCACGGTATTTCAAAGGGGGAGCGCGGAAAACAACCAGCAACCCACAGCTTGGGTGGGTTCTGCTTCGCCTGAGCTCTGCTCAGAAGCTGCAGCCAGGCGGTGTTTGGGTGATCCGACCAGATCCAGCATTTTCTGGCCGCTCACGATGCTAAAGAGAAGCAGCTCCACCTAGGCAGGCGCTGGTGCTAAAGCAGAGCCGACTTCAAAACCAGTTCAACCATTAACCATCGACCGTCAACCATCACCCGTGCTGGGGACCGCAACAGCGGCATCTGCTTCGACCTGCAGCTCAGCTTCGAGCCAACACCAAAGTCCCAAGTCCTGGGGTCAGTTTAGGGCTGAGAATTCAAAGTTTCCCTTTAGCACATGCAACAAATCTTCGAGATTTATTTTCTTTCCTAATAAGGCTGGAAAATCGGGAGCTTTTCAGCAAATCTCCATTTGCATCCTGCAAAAGGCACCCCAAGACCCACCGCAGGGGCAAATCCTGGAAGAAATAGAACTCCACAGCAATCAAAATTCATCCCAGGTGGAAAAAGACCCTTGAAAGAAAAAGTCCTTGAAGGGAAATCAGGGTTTTATAGAGCCCTGGATGTGGCTGGATTAGTCCCATAAAAATCAGCCTCAGCTGCTGGTGGGGAGTATTGGCTTCCCCCCAGGAGAAAGCGGGAGAGACGCTAACCTGGTCTCGTTTTGAAAGCTGCTTATTAGTCCTCATCAAGCGCAATTAGACTTCAAACCCAAATGAGATGGTCTAACTGAATTTTGAATACACGTTGATGTTCTTAAATGGGAGGAAAAAAAGAATCACAGCCAGGCTCTGAGTGTTCAAACAGACGCTGCTCGCGGTGCAGGAAGGAGGGGGGCTGCAGTTTCTTTGCAGCTTTGCCAATTAAATGCTTATTACTGATCAATTAGGCAGAAATCAATCCGGGTTTAAGTGATACCTGATAAAGCGGGTCCCGCAGATCAGCGTCAATTATTAACAGGGGGAAAGAATCATCCTCTTCCCACCGGCCCCCCCAGGATGCTTGGGCTGGGCAGGGTTTCTGCTCATGAAAAAAACCCTTTTCTGCCAGCCCTGCCACTCCCCTGGGGGAAAGATCCCAGGGACCCACCCAGGCACGGCAAAGCCTTTCGAAGCCAGGGAGGAAATGGGAAGGAAATGAGGGAAAAGGGGAAAATTGCCCATACACAGAGGGTGGCTTCTCTCCCTTCCCCGGCTCAGCAGGTTGCTGCTGCCCGGCACGCACCGGGCCGTGCCCATTCACAGGCTTTTCCAAATATTATCCCAATATTTTCTTTCAGCTCCCAGATCAATGGGCCTCTTCAGCAGGCTTTAAGCTCGCTCTGTTCCAACATTTTCGTTAAGGCAGCAGAGGAAACGTTTGGGTTACACCGAGCTGCTTGAATTCTGCTTTCAGGGCTGAGCTGCAAGGGGTTTGCCACGACAAAATAGGGGCAGTGTTGGGGGTTTTCTTTCCTTGATTCATCGGCAAAGATGAAGGAGGCCACATTGCCCCTTAATCTTCCTTTCTTTCTTCCTCCTCTCCCCCACTGCGGTCCATCTTTCCTGAGGTCTTCACAGATTTCTGAGCATGTTTCCAGCTTTCAAGCTCCCCTCTGCAGTCTCTTCCCAAGACGCGCTTCCTCCGCAGTGGTGTCTGAACTTCCACAGCACGAACAAAAACCTCAACCCCCCTCTTTGAAACATTAATCCGAAGGGTCTTTCCTTGCAGCTGCTTTTGTTCTGGTGTCTTTACCGAGCTCTGAATTTGCTGATGAAGCCAGGAGGAGATTTTCAAGCCTGGTGGGACACAAACGGTGGCCAAAGGGAGCTGGGGAAGGGTGACCAGCCCTTGGCCACGAGGATGTGTTGGGTGGGAAGCTGAATGTGGCTCTGGGGAGCAAAAGGGTGAAGGAGTGCAAGAAAAATTAAAACCCGCTGTGACTCTGGGAGTCCCTGATGGGCCAGGGGCAGGCAAGGGGAGACATGGTACACGGGGGCATCACTGAAGGCTTTTCCTGGCCTCATCCTCTGCCCTGGATATCGGCAACTGGTGAGTGCTGGGTCTGGGGGGGAGGGTTGAGGAAGGGTGGTGCTCTCCAGGCACTGAGACATGTGAGGTCCACGGGGACGTGTCCTTGGGAAATGCCACTGACAAGCACCCCAAACCTGCCATGCGCAGAGGGATGCTCGAGGGAGTCCAGCACCAGCGCTGGGACAAGCTCTGGGAGCAGGGATCAGGATGTGGCACTGTCCCTCACCCCCAGCTGGACTCCCAGTGCTGGAGGAGGGCTGGGGACATGCCCTTTTTCTAGATCTATGGGATGGGAAATGAAGAGACAAACAAAAGCAGGAGATGTGGGGCTGTGGGGCTGCATCACCCTGTTTGCTTCCACTGCTCATTCACCCCAGCGCATCCCTGGGGACCAGGGCAGGAAAATCCCTCCCAGGACCATGGCCAGGGTGTCCAGGAGCACTGAGAAGGTGCCCTGGGAGAGGCTGGAGCCCTGGGTGCACCCCAACCCCTTCGGAGGCAGCCGGTGCATCGGGCTGGCACTAGGTGGGGATGGCACCACACAGCCGAGCTCAGCACCCAGAGCCCCGGGAGCCTGGAGGGACAGGGAGGGACAGGGAGCGCCCTGAGAGCTGCTGGGGGCTCAGGGCTGCAGAGGAGTGATGGGCTGGGCTGAAAGGGGTTGAAGGGAAAGGCTGGTGGGGAAGGCTGAGGTGAGGGATGTAGGAGGCGGAGTGGTGGGGATGCTGGAGATGGTGTGGCAGGGATGCTCGAGGCAGAGCAACAGGGATGCTGGAGATGGAGTGGTTGGGATGCTGAAGCAGCGTGGTGTGGAGGCTGGAGGCAGAGTGCTGCAGATGCTGGAGATTACAGTGTGACAGTATCACCTGGGTTGGAAAAGACCTACAAGATCATCCAGTTCAACCTTTAACTCTAGTCTTTATCACCCCTAAGACATCTCCCTCAGCACCTCATCTCTGCACCCTTTAAACACATCAAGGGATGGCGACTCATGCTTTCTCTGGGCAGCCTGTGCCAGTGCTGGGCAGCTCTTGCAGAGAAAAAATGATCCAGAGACTCCAGAGATGGAGCGGTTGGGATGCTGGAGGCAGCACAGCAGGGATACTGGTGGTGGAGCAGCAAGGTTAGTGGAGATGGAGCGGTTGGGATGCTGGAGGCACCTCCAACAAAGCCCAAATGGGCAGATTGCACCCAGGTCCCACATTTCCCTGGATACCAAACCTGAGGCTGCCTCTCTGTGCAGCCCCTTAGGGTTGCTGGGCTTCCCCGCCACAGCCTTCCCCCAGCAGCAGGACACGGGGTTCCCACTCGCTGCAGTTTTCAAAGCTATTTACTGATTTCAGGCGAATTTGGAAAATATTGGGAGGTTAAAAAAGAAGCTGGCTCGTAAATGTCAAAATGTTTCTTCTCGGGTTCCCAAAAATGAAACGCCTCAGAAATACCCAGCGTCTGTTCTTGAAACTTTGTCAGGAACGATGGAGTTTGACTTTTAATTTGGAAATGGCTTTATTTTGTGTGTGTGTGTTTTAATTTTAGAACTGAGTTAATCAATCTGCAAACACAAACTTTGCATTTCTCGTCAAACTGACTATTCTGGGATGATCTAAAAACAGAATGTTTGGGGGATTTTTATTTTTTTTTAAATCAAGCTGTTTCAGTTTAATCTGAATTGACTTTTTTTCCCCTCTCCCCACCTCCTACCCCCTCCTTACATTTTCCATATCTGCCACAAAACAAAAAAACCCCTTTTTTCACCCTGCAGCTCGTGGCCTTCCCAGGCCCTTCCATGCGCTCGGCTACAAGACAAAACCAAACCTGAGCCAAACGAGCTTCCCACGGTGCTCCCTGCAAACCCAGCCACAAATAACCAACCCAATCTCTGCCAAATTCACGCACCAGCACCAATTTCCACCCAAATCCATGCATGGGCATCACCACCCATCAACTGGGCAGGACACAGCGGTCGGACCATCCTCAAACATCACCCTGGATCCGCGGCTGCCTTTGAGATGCACCCGCCCTGATTTATTGCTGCGGATTTCCTGGACCTGGGGCATCACTTCCACCTCGGAGCCAACACGCTGACTTAGTGGCCCAGTTAAAATCCAAACATCCCAAAGCCAGAGCTGGGACGCCGTGGTTTGGATCTCGTGGAACGATGCAAAACCACCCAACGACCACGAACCGTTTGCGTTTCGAAATTGAAACGTTGACTTCCTTTGGTATTTTTGTGAGAGCACTGAAGGCAGCGCAGGTGATGCCGGTGGCCGAGGATCAGCGAGGCTTCGAATGGCTGGTGTGAAAACCCTTTTTGCCACAGAGACTTCCCATGGGTTGCTCTGTGCCACTCAGTAGCTTAAGCAACTGCCTTTGGATGGTATCAGTGGAGGGGTCTCTGTATTTCTATATTTCACGGGATTTTTGTGTTGTTGGCCCCAGCCGACTCCGCATGGGGTGACTTAACCATGTGCCTTTTGAGAGACTCCAAAATCTACCCTAT